>JAJOOS010081800.1:0-22039 GCA_029582725.1 Solanum chiquidenum | reverse complement strand
AACCCTAGTTAATTTTCTCATCTTGATAACAACCGAACTTGACTTTTGCTTATTAATTGCTTACTGAGTTCTTACAATTCGTTTTACAAAACCCCCCTCTTTTTAGTTAATTGTTGTTTTGTGGAAGTACTTTGACTAATCGAATATAATCGTGAGTTAAAGTAAAGTCTAAACCATTTTCCTCGTGGGATCGTCCCCAACCTACAAGTTGGGTTCTGTACTTGATAACTATCGCTTATGCTTCTGTAAGGAGGTGTAATTTGAGCGTATCAAATACCAACCTTTGATGCTCACTAGGATAAAACTGAAGTGCTAGGAAGCAATGTACTTCCAAATCCGCGCACAAATCAGCTACCAAGATACTTATGGAATGTGGAAATATAGAAAATACTAACTAGGTATGAGATTGTCAAGTTTGAAACTCAGCAAAAGTGAGGAGTTTTAAACTTTAAAACCTTCTGCCATTTAGAGTTATCCAGTACGCACCCATTCGGCGATATTAATCACACCCGCCGACCTACTCTGTATTTCACCGAGTGGTCACTTACTCCGCCGATTTCCACAGGATATTCAGTTTCTTAGGGTTCAAGATGGCGGTCTTAATCGTGGACGCCGACCGGATTGGCGATTCGCCAAACTACTCTTTGAGCTCGCCGAGTTTTACAGGCTCCGAGTTGAAATTGTGTTGAGCCAATTGGCGGATCAAGTCAAGCACGTCGACCTCTTCGGTGATTTGCCGACTGTATCATTTGCTCGCTAATCTGAATTCTCCAAACACTTTCCTCATCTAAACCTGCACAACCAACATACCATTATTCACCAAAACATTAGTAAAGCAATTAAATTGGTTTTGTGTTGCCTCCCAAACAACGTCGTAGTTAACGTCGTGCCACGACTTAAGTCAACGCTCAAACCTCATTTTTGGGGTTGAACCTAGTGCAACTAGGTGATCCCAATTGTTCATTTGGATGGACTTGGGGCAATACATGACCTAAGAGAGTTTCAATTAGCTTGATGTATCTAGAGTGAGAACCGTTCATCTGAGTTAGCACTTCTACATTTTCTCTAATCTCCTCTAATACTCTATCCTGCTCATTTAGCTTTTAAACAATGATTAATAACGTATCCTTGATACGTCTTATTTCATTGTCCATAGACCTTCCCTGCTCGATAGGTGATATGCATTTGCTCTCCTTTTTGGACATCACCTCCAGTTCCTCGACCTTTTGGGTCAATTTGTTCATTTGACCCAGCCAATTGTTCATTTGCTGGTCCTTCTCAGTTTCCTTATTGGTTTTGGCCACCAGGTCAAGGAGTTTAGCTGTGGTCTCATCGGAGTATCTCTCAAGACCACCCGGGATAAGTAGATTAATTAATTTGTTGTTTCTGGGATTAAGACTCCTATAGAAGCATTCCAGTAGAATTAGATCGGGAATTTCATAAGTTGGGCATTTCATCAACGGTGCTTTAAACCTCAGCCATGACTCATTAAGAAGCTCATCTTCCATCTGTTTGAAGGTTAAGATTCTATCCCTGAACATCATCACTTCCACCGAAAGGTACTCTATTGGTCCATAGTCATTAACCACACTCATCTCTCATGTTTTTGTAAAAACAAACGAACAAAACAAAACTACAAATCAAGTAAGTAGAACTACGACTAAGAAGAATAACAATTTTACTTAACTAGGAATTCTCAAATAACACCACTCCCCGGCAGCGACGCCATTTTGATGTTTTGCATAATCAATGACATAACTTCCAGTACGAGTGTCTAAGACCGTGCAATAGTATAGTAACCCAACCAAGGGTTGAGGTCGTGTCCCAAGGGAGCAGTTTTGAGAATTAATAGAAAAAATAAAATTTGTTCTAACTAGTCGTAGCTAAAGACATTAACGATTAAAAACATTGTAAATTAAAGGGGGACACAAGAGTGCCAATTAACAATGGGGGTTTTGTCACTAGTAAGTAAAAACAGCAAAATTAACAAAGATTTCTACATAATGAGAAAGGATTCTTGGGATGTGACAGAAATATGCCATAATATAAATTATTGGGTACATGCTTTCGATAGAAAAATTATAGAGTAATAGTGACTATGCTAAGCTTTACGTGGGAATAAATTATCTCTCGAGTAACTTACCCCATTTCAAATGGGTTCCTCTCAAACACCCACTTGCTTCATGAAGACCAGCCTACGCCGTACCCCACACACTCTCTCGAGCTGAGTGTTAGGATATGGGACTAGGGTTCACTCACCCGAGCTGAACCTCATGCCGACCCACTCCTTAGGGCATCAATCTAGTAGTCTTGGTTTCACGACTTCTCTCTCGAGCAATCTGAAAACACATAAATAAATTTGTTTTTGCAACTACATTTTTTTAAAATTCATCCACAACTACTAGAAGAAATCACCATTAAACTACATATAATCTCTTAGCAAGAAAGACCCAACAACAATCTTAACCCACATTCGTTAAATCACAACCCAACAATTGGGGTTTTTTGCCACACATCGAAAGATAGAAATATATACCTAAATGAGCTTCCATTCAAATGGGTATGAAGATTTAAGTCTTGTTACATGCCAAGAATGAAGAATCAAAGAGACCTAAGTCCAAATCCTTGGAGATGAAACCCTCTTCTTCTTCTTCAAGTTTTCAAAACCCTCTCAAACTCAGAGCAAAAATAAAAAGTACTAAAAATTAAATTAATTTGTTCCACACTTAAAAATCTGATTCTAAAATCTAATCTCTCAACGAGTATTTATAGTTTGAAAAAATTTGTGTTGCAGTGGATCATTCGGCGACATTAGTCGGAATCGCTGTTCAACTCAGCGATTCGCCCTTTGGTGTAGTTCATCGCCTTCTTGCACAATCCTTTAACATCGTCGTGCTCTGGGTCATTGGACGACATTGTACTGCTTCGCGGAACTATTCGGCAATGCGCCGACTTCTTCCTTTTTCCACCGACTTGATCCTTTCCTTTAGGGCTCAGCACACTGGAATAAAAGGTGAAGTAAAACCTTTCGGTGACTCGCCAAGTGGACTCGGTGATCCTCAGGCCTTCATTTCTTCATTCTTTTCCTCCCTTTTCATTCCTTTTTGTGACGTAGTGTCCATGCTTTCTTTCAAACTTCAAATACCTGAAACGTAAGTGTTTTCATCAGATATTGAGATAAAATAAGCTTTTGAGGACACAATTTCTATTTAAAATATAGCCCTAAATTAGTCCAATTTGTGGACTCATCAACACCCCCAACTTAAACTTTTGCTTGTCCTTAAGCAAACTCAAGTTTAGTCGTTCAAAAAGGGTGTCTTGAATAGTACTACACCAGAATCAATCATGAATGAACACAACAAGACTGAATTTACTTATGCAATAATCAAACGTGTACCCAAAGATTCAAGTTGTGACACACCAATATCAAAGAACCTCATGCTCACATTACTTGCTTCAAATGCAAGTTAAAGCTCAACAAAAATGTTCAAATGCCCTCACAGAAAGAATGATTCCGTAATAACACAATGGTTCACAGTTTAAAGCTTCGGAATCAGATGCAACCCTCATTTTTACAAGGAAGAACACAATGCATGCTTTCACCCATAGGTTGGCCCGTATTTTCCAATCAACATTTGGTTTAGCTTACTAAATATCAAAAAGGTATTTTTCAAGGCTTGTAATGGGGCTGAGTGCAAAGGTATGGTCATTTAGGCACAGTGACTTTTGTCCTCATGAAATGTGGTACTCACAACACTTTCTTTCCTTTTCTTTCATCATTTTGTTTAGTGTTCATAAGTCATTCTATTATTCACTTTCCATGGATTGTTTGGAAACCCCATTTTCTTCATGTTTTCACAACTTTATTCCACTTCTTTTTCATTCTTTTTTTTTCTTTTTTGTATGAAGTGTTTCCATTTTTTTCAAAATATGTAAGGACTTTCTTGCACTTCTTGATTTACCTTTTGTTTTCACCACACCCCCAACTTAGGATTTTGGCCTAAGTTGGCTATTCAAACTAACCACAATTTCATGAGGATTATGGGTAATGGATAAAGAAAGGTTATGATTTCATCAAGTTTCTTCCAAAGAAAGGTAAGGCTCAAGGGGTGTTCAAGAAAGGTTCACACACTCACAAGGTTGGTCACAAAAGAGGTATATACCAAATTTGTTCACACTCTTTAAAATTTCCTAAGATCATATCAAGAGTTCACATCACTAAGTTGATCGGACCAACGGGGAAAATTCGAGATTTCTTCATGCATTGTTCACAGTAAGTTTATCATACAAGGCATCGACACTAAAGTCAAACAAGACTCCATACATTTGCGAGTGTGCAACGGTCATCACAAGAGACTCAATTTGATAATAGGCT
This sequence comes from Solanum chiquidenum, assembly GCA_029582725.1. Lineage (NCBI taxonomy): Eukaryota > Viridiplantae > Streptophyta > Magnoliopsida > Solanales > Solanaceae > Solanum > Solanum chiquidenum. The sequence continues at coordinate 17,664 of JAJOOS010081800.1, read as the reverse complement.
AGTCATAATGAGATGCAAAGAGTTCATATATTGTCTATGCAACTTTATTTGGCCTCATCGTAGCAGCGCATTCATGTTTGTTCGATTGAGAGCACTATTTAAGTCATTAATATTGATCAGAATCGAGACTTAAATTTTACAAAAGAAGAACCATATTCAACACACGAGAGGTGGCAAAATTTTTGCAAGGGTCAAAATCATTTTTGAAATTTAAAGCATAGAGACACAAGCTCAAACATCGACATAAAGCAGTATTAACACATTAATAGCTCACAACCCTAATACTCAAACAAAACACGAACATCAATAGGGCACAAAGGTGGGCCTCCCTCCACCACAAATAAAAACATTTGTCGTCAAATGCAAATGAAATAATGTATCCAAAAGTGAAAGTAAGTAAGACAGAGAGGGAAGTAGAGAAAGGTCCTGTCTACGCAGTCTCTCCATCTGTCGGGGCCTTATTTCCCGGTGCTGCACTCTGAATTTGGGCATCAGTGCTCGGGGCCATGCTTAAGGTTTGGGCATCAAGAATCAGAGCTATCTCTGAAGAATCAACATTTCTAGGTCCACTAGGAGTGACCACCTACGAATTCGTCCAATAGGCATGCACAACAGCATAGAACTCCCGGGCCCATGAAGGTACTTTATGGGTTCGTGGAATCTTTGAAATAGGCTTTCGACCTAAAGATGCATAGACTTCCTTGCCTCCTTTGCCCTTTCCATTATCTTCCTTCCCATCAGACGTGGGCGGTGTAGTAGCCTTGCCTTTAGATGTAGCGGCCTCCTCATTTACAGCCTTCCCCTTAGCCTTCTCTTGTGCTGGTACGATTATCTCAGCAGCTTTTGGTTTCGCCATATCTGCAAACCTTTAAGAAAACGTTAGAAAACATTCAACCAGATTCACAATAAAACAGTTGCATACAAACTTGCTACTCAAGTAGGCTAAGGGGGGCTCCTTTCTGTGAATCACTGACTTTTTTCGACGAGCAAGACCTAGCTCACCAAACGACCTAACCTGCCTATTCTCAACCTATACTCTCAAATTCAATCCCACAAAATATACTTCTTCTTAAAGCAAAAACATATGGGATTTCAACAATTTCAACAAGTTGAGCAATATTTTCAAATTAAGACAGGTATAAATGAGACCATTCAGAGACACCCATCACATTTCAACAAGATAAGGATGCTGCAAATGGGTATATATCTTATAGAATAATTTTTGGGTTTCAGACTACCAATCTTTGATGCTGACTAGGATAAAACTGAAGTGCTAGGTAACATTGTACTCCCAAATCCGCGCACAAATAAGCAACCAAGATACTTATGAAATGCAAAAATATAGAAAATACTAACTAGGTGTGAATTTGTCAAGTTTGAAAGTGAGCAAAAGTGAGGGGTTTTAAACTTTAAATCCTTAAGTTGAAATTGTGTTAAGCCAAACAGCGGATCAATATGCATTTTCCAACCTCTTCAGTTATTTACCGACTAGATCATTTGCTCACCAATATGCATTTTCCAACCACTTTTCTCATTTAAACCTGCACAACCAACAAACCATTATTCACCAAAACAAAAGTAAAGCAATTAAATTGGTTTTGGGTTGCCTCTCAAACAACGTCGTAGTTAACGTCATGGCATGACGCAAGTCAACGCTCAAACCTCATTTTTGGATTTGAACCTAGTGCAACTAGGTGATCCCAATTGTTCATTTGGATGGAGTTGAGGCAATACATGACCATAGAGAGTTTCAATTAGCTGGATAGATTTAGAGTGAGAACTGCTCATCTAAGTTAGCACTTTTACATTTTCTATAATCTCTTCTAACACTCTATCTTGCTCATTTAGCTTTTGGACAATGATTAATAACGTATCCTCGATACGTCTATTTTTATTGTCCATAGACCTTCCCTGCTCGGTAGGTGATATGCATTTGCTCTTTTTTTTTGACATCACCTCCAGTTCCTCGAGCTTGTGGGTCAAGTTATTCATCTGACCCACCCAAATGTTCAATTGTTGGTCCTTCTCAGTTTCCTTGTTTTTTTTTGCCAGTAGGTCAAGGAGTTTAGCTGCAATCTCATAGGAGTATCTCTCAAGACCACCCAGGATAAGTTGATCGAGTAATCCTTTGTTTTAGGGATTAAAACTCCTATAGAAGCACTCTAGTAGAACTAGATCGGGAATTTCATGAGTTGGGAATTGCATCAACAATGCTTTAAACCTCAACCTGGACTCATGAAAAAGCTCATTTTCCATCTGTTTGAAGTTCATGATGCTATCCCTGAACCTCATCACTTCCACCGGAAGAAGATGCAAAAACGATACATGTAACACCTCAGATTCGAAAAGGGTAGACTTCAAAGCTTTTGAAAAAATCAAGTGCCAGTTCGATGGAGCCACCCACGGATCGTGGTTCAAGACACGGACCGTAGGTCTGGTCAGTAGTTGGCCAGTAATGTTTTCAAAAATGTTGAGTTTTCTATATTGTTTGAATAGTCCACCAGGATGGTTTTCCTTTTAATGTACGAGTCATTAATAGAGTTCGTACGTGAGTCCCAATCTAAGATGGATTTTGAGGAAAAACGACGGACCTACGACCGTGGTCCACAGTCTGTCAATGGACGCACGGACCGTAGGTCTTGTCCATCATTTGGGGGAACACATTAGTGGTTTGAATCCACAAATGGTTGACCAGTACTGTCCGTGCTTGGACCTATGGATCGTAGGTCTTGTCCATTGGTATGAACGACAATTATTTTCTTAAGGGCTTTTGTGACTTCTCCTAATTATTCTAGCCTAATACTATGTGGTTTTTCCCTTTACCAAAACTCCTATATAAGTGTTTTAATCCCAAAATTTCCCCAATTGGAAATCATTCTCTAAAATTCCTAAAAGAAAAACAATTCTTCCTATCCAAAATATTTCTCTCTCTAGATAGTTTGAAGAAGAAGGAGTTAACCTAGAGTTTCAAGTCAAGCCTCCAATTCCACCATTGAAGGCAAACTTTTTCCATTGAGGGATGATAATTTTCATTCATTGAGCCATTTCCTCAATGAATTTTAAAAATTCTCTAATAATAAAGTTGGAATTCCCCAATTGAGTTACGGTTTCCTCCATGTCATAGGTTCTTTTATATATTGATTTATTTGATTGTTTATGATCTATTAAAAAAGAATTCAGATAATTCCATGATTTTATGATGAATTCCTATGAACGCATGTCTAACCCATGTTTTCTCGGTATTGATAATTGAAAGTGGGATTTGAACTATGAAACGTGAATTATGGAATTGTGCATGTTTTATGAAATTGATGTTTATGTTTTAAGGATGCTTTTAGAGTGAAGCATCAATTATGTTGTTGTTGTTGTGTTGTTGAAAGGATTTCTCACATACACATGAAAGTATGATTGTAAAAGGTATTTTCTAACATAGAAAGAGTTCTTAAGGTTGAAAGGCTTTGTCACCTAAAAACGAACCAATTATAAGGAGCTATTCTAATGTTGAGGCAAGGGGTGATTACCCGTGGTCCTTATTGAAAGACAAGAGGTGATTACCCATGTCACGTGATGCAAAGACAAGAGGCGATTACCCATGTTCCTTGAAAGAGATGATGAATATGATTAAGAACTATTCCGGTAGAGATTTTAAGCTTGCAAGTTATGAGGTTGAGAAATAAGGAAGCTGCTCCCTTATAGGAATTAGATAGTTGAGGGTTCTACTTGGGAGGCTGAGGCAGATATAATGTCCCGATATCATCATCTCTTTCCCTCTGTCCCTACTCAAGCTTGAGGTATTTAGCTCCTCATGGTTTATTCACTAGGTGTCAAGTGTCTTTGATATTCCCATGATTTATTTATTATGCATGATTCATGGAAATCTTAAATTTTGATGAAAATGAGTCAAATTAATTGATTTCCACATTTTTATGTGTATTTGAGTGTGAGTTTCATATAGGCTTCATGATATGATGTTTTGACCATGATTTATCTTGGAGTCGATGTTTCCTCCTCAGATATGAGCATTTATGTAGTTGCATGCATGATGGATTGTTAGCTTAAGTTTCTACATTCCTTATGATATCTTGAATCTTATTCGAGAAAGAATACTCCCAAGGGGGAGATATTGTAACACCTCAAATTCGGAAAGGGTAGAATTTGTAGCTTTTGAAAGAATCATGTGCCAGTCCGACAAAGCCACCAATGGACAGCGGTCCGAGACACGGACAATAGGTCTCGTCTGTGGTTTCCCAGTTAAGTTTTCAAAAATATGAAATTTTCTGTATTTTTTAACGGTTCAGCAGGAGAATTCATCATTCAATGTACAAGTCGTGGATAAGGTACGTAGGTGAGTCCCAAACCTAGAAGAATTTTGAGGAAAAAGTTGCGGCCTAGGACCGTGGTCCACGGTCCATTGATGGACCCACGAGCCATAGGTCTGGTCCGCTGTTTGGATGTCCACATTAGTGGTTTCTGAGTCCACCAACGGTTAACTTGTACGGTCTATGGTTTGACCTAGCGACTATAGGTGTGGTCCGTTGGTAGGAGCGGCAACTATTTCCTTAAGGCCTTTTGGGTCTTTTCGTCATTATTCTAGTTTAATACTATGTCGTTTTTCTCTTCACCAAAAGTCCTATTTAAGTGTTTTAACCCCATAATTTTCCCAATTGGAAATCATTCTTTAAAATTCCTAAAATAAAAACAACTCTTTCACTCCAAAATATTTCTCTCTAGACAGCTTGAAGAAGGAGTCAGCCTATGGTTTCAAGTCATGCCTCCAACTCCACCATTGTAGGAAAGCTTTTGGCATTGAGATATGATAGTTTTCATTCATGTGTGTCCCTTTCCTACATGGATTTCCCAAATTCTATAATTATAAAGTTAGAATTCCCCAATTGAGTTTGAGTTTTTCCACCATGTCATGGGCTCTTTTAAATTTTGATTTATTTGATTGTTTATGATCTATCAAGCATGAATTGAGATAATGACATGATTTTATGATGAATTTCCATGAACTCATGCCTAACCCATGTTTTCAAGATATTCATGCTTAAAAGTGGGTTTTGGACAATGAAAGGTAAATTATGGAATTATGCATGTTCTAATGAAATTGATTTAAATGTTTTAAGGATGCTTGAAGAGTGAAGTATTGATGATGTTGTTGTTGTGTTGTTGAAAGGACTTCTCACATATATATGAAAGTATGATTGTGAATGGGATTTTCTTACATAAAAAGGGTTGTTAAGGTTGAAAGGCTTTCTCACCTAAAATGAACCAATGTTAAGGAGCTATTCAAATTTCGAGGATAGAGAGGATTACCCATGTCACATGATGCAAGGAAAAGTGGCGATTACCCATGTTCCTTTCAAGACAAGAAGAATACTCTAACGACCCAGGGTACACCCTAGATGTAAGATGGCATACATGACCCCAAGAGGCATCATATAAGACACTTAGTTTTCATAACATAAGATAATAGAAATGAGCGGAAATTTAAAACATTTTTAAACAATAAAAGAGTTTCATAACAAAGCGGAAGTCTTTTATATCTTGTCTCAAAACAATCTAAAACATGAATATCTGTGGACACAACCCATACAATAGTGTTCAAAACATAAAATGAAAGAACATAAGGGAAATGATGGTCAAATCCTAGAATGCTATGATGACTCATCAATCTTCGATCCTTGCTTCTATTAAGATCCTAGCCATGGGGATGAGAGTCGATATAGCCGGACCTTATAATTTTATAAGAAATGTAGACAAGAGTATGAGTTAGTACAAACATGTAGTAAATATGATAGCTTGCATAAACATCAACAAAAGCATAAGAGATAACAATATAATACATAAGCATAATCAATGCATATAAATCATCATAACATATCAACATAGGAGGAACACTTCTTGAAGTCACGTCAACTTATCCTTTGTCAAGACTTGGGTCATCAACCTCTAGTCACGCATATCATGGAAGCCAACTCAAGAAACAATCCAAGCTAAACCAATCATCATACCAAGAAAATCTCATATTAAACATACTTACGATGCTTCTTTGATGTAACCTTGCTTCATCATAATTTTGCTAATTTGATTGAGGAATAGTCAATCCTTAGTTATTAATATTATCCATGGAAGGCATATCATCTTACCAATCCAAGCTAAGTCTTTATCCATGGAAGAGTATTACTCACTAATCCAAGCTATCCATGAGGAGGTCTCATACTACCAACTCAAGCTTGAATGCACACAACAAGACTCAACTACTCATGCAATGATCAATTGTGCACTCATAGATTCAAGTTGTGACTTCACCATTACCAAGATGCTCAAAATAAAAATGCTCGCTTCAAATGCAGGTTCAAACTCAATAAAGGTACTCAAATGACCTCACAACAAAGATGATTCCATACTAACACATAATTTCTCAATAATTTATAGTTCACATACGACTCTCACACTCACAAAGATGAACACATGCATGACTTCACCCATAGGTTTGCCCTTATTTTCCAATCAATATTCATTTTAGCTCACTCAAGATCAAAAGGTCTTTTCAAGGCTTGTAACGGGCCTTAGTGTAAAGATATGGTCCTTTAGGCTCAGCGGCTGCTACCCTCATGAAATGCGGTCTGAACATCACTTTCTTCCTTTTCTTCAACATCTTAATCATGCTCAAAATTCACCCCATTATTCATCTTCCAATGGACTACCGGACACCCCATTTCTTTTTTAACTTTGACAACTTTTTCATGATTTTATTTCTTTTTGCTTTCCTCTTTTCTCTCTTTTTTACATGGAGGGGTTCCATATTTTTCAAGACCATGGTTCAAAGGGGAATTTTTTACACTTCTTGATTTACCTTCTCTTTTCACCACACTCCCAACTTAGGCTTTTGGCCTAAGTTGGCTATTCAAGTAAACCACACTTCATGAGAGTTATGGGTTAATGGATCAAGAGGGGTCACAATTGTTCAAATTCCTTCCAACAAAAGTATAAAGCTCAAAAGGGGTTCAAGAAAGGTTCACACATCTCACAAGGTTGGCCCCAAAAAGAGGTGTATTATCAATTTGTTTCACTCATCAATTTTTTTGCCTAAGATCCTTTGGAGAGCTTTCATCACATAGTCAACCGGACCAACGGGGCAAATTGTAGGTGTCACCATACATAATGTTTAAGGTAAAATCATCACACAAGTCATTGACACCAATAACAAACTAGACTCATTCGAGCTAGTGTGCAATGTTCATCATGAGAGACTCCATTTGATAACCGACTAGTCACAACGAGATGCAAAAAGTCCACATATTGTTTATGCAAATTCATTTATATTCATCGTAGCTGCACATTCATTTCGTTCAATCAAGAGAACTATTTAAGTCATCGGTATTGATCATAACCGATACTTAAATTTGCACCAGAACAACCACAATCACACACAAAAGAGGTGGAACAACAAAAAACCATTTTCGTTCAAAACAAGGAGTCATAAGCTCAAACATCCACAAAATACGATCAAACACATATATAGATCAAAATACTCAATATTCATCAATATTCACAAATAAAATCAAAACACAAGAGGTTGGTATGGAAATACCTCACCCCACCCACAAAAGAAAAGCAGTTGTCGTCAAATGCAACTAAAAATAGAAAAATCACAAAAACAACAGAGATGGAGGTAAAGAATGGTCTTGTCTACTCAGTCTCTCCATCTGTCAGGGCATCGATGCCCGGTGTCAAACTCTGATCGTGGGCATCAGTTCTCAGAGTAACAACAACATCGACTCCACTAGAGCTTACCATAGACGTCTCTCTCAATGAAATATGCATAGTTGAATGCACCATAGCCTCCTCAACCTCAGTCAGACCCTCATAAGTGGTCTCCTCCTAAACACCGAGTTGCTTCTCATCAGTCTCAGCCTCGGACTCTGTACCTACATGATCAACTCTAACCTCAACTTTGGGATATCGGTGCCCAGGTCATCCGGGATCTCTACGGTCCCAAAAATCATTGGCATATCAGTGGACTTCAGCTGGTCCATGTCCTTTCTCAACTCAACATTTGCGGCCTTTAGGGCCGTCAACTCATGAGTGGTTCTCTGGCCTCTCTCACACGCCTCTATCATTGCTGCGAGGGCATCAATCGACTGTCTAAAAGATGTCAAAGAAGCAGTGAGAGCTCTCTCAATTATCCCAGGGACTACAACCTCTAGCCTGGAGGCACGCATATCAGTAGAATGGGCTAGATATCCCATCCATATTATTGCAACTTGGGTAAGTGGAGGTTGGGATGCACCAGCACTAGCAACAAACCTAGGAGGTAGGGGAGCGGTAGAAGGACTCGGAGTCATAGAAGGGGCAGTACTAGAGATACTTGAAGGCCTAGTAGCCGGAGATGGCAATACTACCTCTGCAAGTAAGGTCTCAATATCAACAGTTGGGGATGAGTCAACCAGGGCTGCCTTCTTCTTTTCAGCCTCATCATTTAAGTACTCTGCCTCAATGCGCCGAATGTCGGTTGAAGATATGGGAATCACTTCCAGGCTCGTCCGCACAATTCGGTGATCAACACCAGAAAAGGGAGAGACGTCTAGCGCTGCCTGACCCTCATGGCCATATCATGTCCAATGATCATACCTAAATTCATGCTCTTTTATGTAATGATTGATCCAATACAGGCGGCCTTTTTGTGGCAGAGGATAGTCTCGTTCTGGGATTGCATAGGTGTGCTACTGATGAAGTCGAACCAAGACCTCATTGTCACATTAAGATATTTCTTCTCAATTTATACTCCGGCCTTGATCCACCTAGGAGTACCATCAGATAAACGAGGGGCCAATCATCCTTTCATATCTTCCAGGGATGTTTTTCTGATCATGTGCTAGTAGTCATCTATAATGTTGTCAGTGCATCCCAACACAACATTTATATCATCACTGTCGCGCTTTACCTTTCTTCCCCTTACAACTACATGGTCTATTGACTTGAAGGTAATAGCCTTCCTCTTACCTTGTTGCACTAGAGCTCCATACGTAGTGTAGAACTCCCGAACTAGGTTAGGAATGTAAGAATCCCAAGGTTTACTGAAGATCTCAAACTTGCGGGCCTTTATGGTGCACTATATTTTTGGGTAACTGTCCTCCAAACCATTTGTGGACAATCTTTTCTCCTCGATAATAGTCCTCAGTCCCTCGGCCTTAAATCTGTTGAGAGACCGGGGAAGAGGCCCAGTGCAGGTGGAGTTGGGACCACAGCTAGGTGTGGAACATGAGAAGGAGTAGTGGATTGTGGTACCTGGATCCTAGATGGATTATTCAACCTCTTTGAACGCATTTCAGCTCTCCGAGCTAGTAGCAGCTAATCATTCTCAGGCTTTAAAATGTCAGCCTGAGGGCCCTGGTGCTCTCCCTCACTCTCAGAGGTGGTTAGGTGACTAGCGTAAACTCCCACACTATCGAAGCTGACTTCGGGTGATTCAGCAGCAGGCGTCTTACCCTTTCCTTTACCCTTCCCACCTGTGGTAAGAATATTTTTTTTTTCTTTGGATGCAGTTGCATCCTCATTTATTGTGATTCCCTTTGCCCGCTTGCGGGGTGGCACGTCTTGTCCTGGTACGTTTGGTCTAGCCATATCAGCAAAACACATCAAATAGAGTTAGAAATAATCGAAGAAAATATGCAAAATACAGGTTGTAGAAAGATTTGTCGAACAAATCGGCGAGTCACCAAGTCACTTTGGCGAGTCAGGTAAGGCTCGCCGAAACGACTGGCTTAAAATTTTTCCATAAAAATGACCAGTCGCTGATGCACAGGGCCCTTCAGCCAATCACTAACACCACTCGGCGAGCTCAGGCTAGCCCGCCGAATTTTTTTAGCATGTTTTTAAGGGTTAGGTTCACAGAAAGGGTGATCAAGGGACCTTTCGGTGAGTCGCCGAGTGAACTCAGCGAGCTCAGGATTCCCGCCTAAAGTTAAATATTCTAACATACAAAAATATCATAATTAAAAGCGATCAAGGGGGACGTTGGTGAACTGTCGAACGGTTCGGCGAGCTTGACTCAACTCGCCAAACTGCCCAATGTGTCAAATTTCAACCCCATTTCCCAAATTCAAGGTTGTGCCCCCGAAATCAAAATAAAACTATACACTTACGCAATTAGACTCAGACCCATTCGACCATGCCATATTGGTACTCAGACTTCCCCCGGTTTGGCTAAAATTGGGAACTTGGAGAATTTTGCCCTTAAGAATGACGTCAAACGCTCCATCATTGGGTAAACTACATCATTTAGTGCAATTGGAGGTTACTTAGACTTCACCAAAATAGACCCAACAAAAATTTAGCGCAACCCAATAATTTATGATCAATTTTAAAGTAAAAAACTCGGGAAATAAAAAATTTAAGAAATTTAAGCAAAAATACGAAACAACGACATGCAAATTAACACATCAACTATGATTTGAACACAAGCCAAGCACACAACAACAAGATTTTAACAAATGCATTCGAGTTCAACTACAAATAAAGAGTTTGGGTTTCAAAAAACCAACGTTTTAGCCGGATGAAGAATTTGAAATGCTAGGCGGCAATGTAATCAAAATTTGAGCACGAGATCAAGGGAAAAATAAAGTAAAATAGCAAAAATCTGAGAAATATGAGTAACACCCCGTAAATTAGTGAGTTCAAGAGCCTTTCGTAAGAATTTTGGAGAGTCGTATGAGGATTAAAATCAAAAGAAATGGTTCCCGTACTTAGAATAGGGGTTTTAGGGGTTAAACGTTTGGGTACGACTCCCCAAAGACTAACCAAGGGGTCCTTGAAGGGGAAAAACAGTCCCTAAAACTATTAAATGTGTGTCCTACGGATGGCCACCTACAGTCAGTAGACCAGTCCACGCCCCGTAGGTCATGGGCGTAGGTCAAGGCCTATTAAGGCCTTCCAAGGGAAGTCTTAGGTTCAATCCACGACTTCCCACCACGGGCAGTAGACCCATCCACGGTCTGTGGATGGGTGGGCGTGGATGCTGCCAGCTTTGGACATTTTAGATTTAAGTTAGGGGTTTGGGAATTAAGTTAGTTATGAATTAGGGGATTAGGGAGGTTGGTTAGTTAGTTAATTTACCTCCTATATAAGCTTGAAAGGACCCTAAATTAATCACTTTAACTCATCTATGTATACTACCTTAAAAGCATGAACTCCCTAACTTTAATGTTAAATTACTATAATACCCCCAACTTAAAACACCCAATTTATTATATATTCTATATTTAATATTATATTTATATACACTATATTCTATTAAAAGAAGACACTTTTTCACATTGATGGTTAGTGAATTTTCCGAAAGGTTGTGGCCCTCTTTTTATAGAGTTGTGACTTTTTCGATGAGTTATCACATTTCCAAAAAGTTGTGATTTTTCTGAAGGGTTGTGACTTATCTGAAAAGACACGATAAGCACCTTTTCATACTATCCTTTGTTGTCTATAAATAGAGGCGGTTTCTCACACTTCTAAACTACGAATTTTGTAAATTTTCTCTTCTTCAATAAGTACTCTTTGGTTTTCAATTTATTTGTTGTACTTCTATTTTTTTCCAGTTTAATATAGAATGTTCTTTTTTTTTGGGGGTGAGGACGCATCTTAAAGATCACAAAGTTAAAAGACATTTTTATATATTCTACATATAATCCTTAAATTAAAAGTCTTCTTTATTTTTTAAAATTTCATATCAAATTAAAATTAGACAAATCTATATATATCCTTTTTTTTTATCTATACAACCTTAAAAGAATGAACTGATAACTTAAATGTTAAATTATTATAATACCCCCAACTTAAAATACCAAATGTAGTATATCTTCTATATTTTATATTGTATTATATTTATTTATTTGTATTATATTATATTATATTAAAGGCAGACAACTTTTCACATTGAAGAGTTGTGAAGTTTTCGAATAGTTATAACTACCGACTTTTCTGAAGAGTTGTGACTTTTCCAAAGGGTTGCGACTTTTCCGAAGAGTTATGACTTTTCCGATGAGTTTTGACCTTTCTAAAGGGTTGACACTTTTCTAAAGGGTTGTGACTTCTTTTCTATAAAGCACCACAAGCAGTTTTTCATACACTACCCTTTGTTGGTAGTAAAAAGAGGGGCTTCATCAAATTTTTAAACTACATTTAAAAAAAATATTATTATTATTATTATTATTCTTAAAACACTCAATTTAGTATATCTTCTATATTTTTATGACAAGAAACAATATGGACATACTAATACTACACATTTTTAACCATAAATGGAGGGGTTTCCTCACATTTTTAAACTATGTTTTTTTATGGTTTCTTCTCTTCTTCACCTCAAGTTTGATTTACAAACATTGACAATCTAAAAGTTCACTGAAATTAGAACACTCCATAACATGAATGTTAAATTAATTTAATATTTGAACTAAAACATCCAATTTAGTATATCTATTATATTTTATATTAATATTTATTTATATTATATTATATAAAAAATATGAACACCTACAAAACAATAATAACAAAGTAATGCACTATGGGGAAGGGAGTAGAAAGTTTATTTAAGAGGTATAACTAAGAGATTTTACGAGTGACTAATTTTTAATTTAGCAATATTCATATTATTTTTAAAAATAGTGTGGTACATGGTTTGATTTTCACGTGCAACGCACGTGCGTCAAAACTAGTTCATCTAAACACCCCAAATTACTCTCCAACTATTCTCTCGCTAGAAGTGAAGAAGAAGAAGAAAAAGAAGAAAGGAAATTGGGGAAACATCTTAGGTCGATTTTCACCATTGATTAAAGCTTTTTTTAGGGATTTGAAAAGAGGTATGTTTAGCTTATTCATCTATGGATTCTTCCCCGCATAGAGCCCCCTTAGTTTTCCCCCAATTGTGAAGGCAAAGAACCCAATTCTAGCTAGGGTTGTTCTTACATTGTGGGTACGGCTTATGTATGATTCCAATCTAGTGGATAATATCTAATTATGATTGTATTTGCATCTAATTATGTTATTATGATGAATTCATGTGATTTCTATGGTAAACCGTAATCTATTTGATGAATGTGATATTTTGTGGGTTATGCCATTAGAGGTGAAATTGAAGTTTCATGAGTGATCTTCCTAAATCAATGTCATGTGTAGTAATTGATCAAAGTTAGGATCATATAATCATGAATTCAACTAGACTCTATTGTATATGATTGATCTTGACTTGTAAAGTTAGAAATAAACTTTTATGATCAATTATGACTAAAATCACCTAGTAATGATGAATTATGAATGTTAAGGCTTGGTGAGTAAAGTCTATATGTGAGATTAGAAGATTAAAGCATAGAACTGTGGTGGAAGGCCTATACCTACCTAATCTACATTAGGAGTGCTTAAGTGCACAAAGTGATAGGATCACTTGAGTTATGCTAGTATCCATGCCTAATGTAGAACTCTAGACATGACCTTATGTATGAACATGATATGACATGAAAGGTTCTCTCTCTCATAGAATGATTCTAGGTTGAAAGGTTTTCTCACCTAAAATGAATCTAAGTCCTAGGACTCTAAGATGTGATGAGGCTTGACTTCACGTATCAGGACACTACTTTGGTTCAAGTGCCAATGATTGCGTGTAGTGATATAACCCAACCAAGCGTTGGGATCGTTCACACAGGGAGTGGTTTCAAGAATTAATAGAAAAGTAAAATCAAGTTCTAATCAATAATAGCTGTAAATATTAACGAATAAAAACATACTAAATTAAGGGGTTGACACGAATGTCAATTATCAATGGGGGTTTGTAGTGATTAACAACTAAAATAGCAAAAATACCAAGATGCGAGTATAGGTAGACATGATTTTTGGGATGTGATAGGAATATGGGATAAAAGACACTATCGGATAGATGCTTTTGATAGTACATCACTGAAAATTTGTAACTAGGTTAGACTTTAGTGGGGGTAAATTCTCTCTCGAGCAACTTACCCCGAATCAACTCGGTTTCTCTCGAACACCGAGTTGCCACATTTAAGCACAGCCTCCACCTTATCACATTCACTCTCTCGAGCTAAAAGTGTGGGAGAGTGCCTGGGATTCACTCTCTCGAGTTGAACCCACGACGACCCAATAACCATCGGCTATCAATTTAGTAGTCTTAGTATTAAAACCTCTCTCTCGAGGAAGCCAAAAACACTAAGATGAAAACGTATTTGCAAAGATGAAAACGTATTTGCAACTACAATATCATTAAGTTCAAACACAACTACTAAACAAAATCACATTTAACCAGCGAATATACCAACAATAAGCAACACCCCACAATAAATTTAACCCATATTCACAAAATCACACCCCAAGAATTGGGGTTTTAGCTAGACATAGAAAAAGGGAAGAAAATGATACCGAATCAAGATGACATCAACTGGGTATGATTTAAATTCACTTTAAACGAGTCTAGGATGAAGAATTTCCAATACCTACTTCCAATTTCTTGGAATTGGAAGTCTTCAAGCCTTCAAGCTCAATGTCTCCAAAAACTCTAAAAACTAGAACTGAAAATATTCCAAGACTCAAAAAAAAAATCTCTCTAAAGTCTGATACTACGCTAACAATTTAAACAAGTATTTATAGTGTTAAAAAATTTGGGCTGTGGAGGATCACTCGGCGCAGTTAGTCGGGATCGCCAACACACTCGGCAATTTGCCCTTTGGTTTGGTTCATCGCCTTTCTGCTTTTGCCTTCAACATTCTCGCATTTTGAGGCATTTGGTGATAGAGTGCTTCTTCGCGGAACTGCTCGGTGATGCGCAGACTTGACCTTCTCTTTCAGGTTTTAGCACACTGGAACATTCAGTGGGATTTAGGACCTATTGGCCACTTTCCTAATAGTTTAGGCGATCCTCAGGAAGTCTTTTCTCCATTCTTTCAGCCGCTTTGTTCCTTTTTCCTTGATAGCGTCCAAGCTTTGTCTCTCAATCCAAATACCTGAAACTTAAGGGTTTACATCAGTTATTGAGACAAAATATGCATTTCAGGGCACTAATTATATTAAAATATAGCCCTAAATGAGTCCAAATTGTGGACTCATCAACACCTCCAACTTAAACTTTTGCTTGTCCTCAAGTAAAACTCAAGTTTAGCGGATCCAAAAGGATATCTCAAATAGTGCTACACAAGACTCAATCATGAATGTACACAACAAGGCTCAACTTACTCATGCAAGGATCAATTGTATACTCAAAGGCTCAAGTTGTAACACACCATTATAAAAGATTCTCAAGCTCACTATACTTGCTTCAAATGCAAGTTCTAGCTCAACAAAGATATTCAAATGCCCTCACACAAAGAATGATTCCACATTCACACACAATGGTTTAATCATTTAAATTTACGAAATCAAAT
Organism: Solanum chiquidenum; assembly: GCA_029582725.1. NCBI lineage: Eukaryota > Viridiplantae > Streptophyta > Magnoliopsida > Solanales > Solanaceae > Solanum > Solanum chiquidenum. Next base: position 2,242 of record JAJOOS010081800.1, on the reverse strand, counting down.
GCAATGCTCACTCTCACAAAGAAGAACACAATGCATGCTTTAACCTATAGGTTTGCCCGTATTTTCCAATCAATAATTGTTTCAGCTTACTCAAGATCAAAAAGATTTTTCAAGGCTTGTAATGGGGCTGAGGACAATGGTATGGTCATTTAGGCTTAGTGACTTTTATCCTCGTGAAATGTGGTGCTTTGAACACTCCCTTTCCTCTTCTGTTATCATTTTTTTGGTGCTCATAAGTCATCCCATTATTCACTTCCATGGATTGATCAGAACCCCCTTCTTTCTCATAACTTTATTTCACAACTTTTTCTTTTTCTTTTTCTTTTCTTTTCTCTCTTTTTTTTGTATGGAGGGGTTCCATGTTTCTCAACACCATGGGTTGAAGGGGACTTTGCTTGCACTTCTTGACTTGCCTTCTCTTTTCACCACACCCTCAACTTAGGCTTTTGGCCTAAGTTGGCTATTCGATCAACCACAATTCAAGAGGATAATAGGTAGCGGATTAAGAAAGGTCATGTTTTAATGAAGTTTCATCCAAAGATAGGTAAGGTTCAAGGGGTGTTCAACAGAAGTTCACACACTCACAACGTAGGCCACAAATAAGGTATATGTGAAATTGGCTCATACTCTTCGAAGTTGCCTAAGATCATATCAAGAGGTAGCCTTACTTAGTCGACCGGACCAATGGGGAAAATTGTAGGTGTTATCATACATGGTTCACAGTAAGCTCATCACACAAGGCATCGACACCAAAGTCAAACAAGACTCCACACTTTCGCTAGTGTGCAACGTTCATCCGAAGATAATCAATTCGATAATTTTCTAGTCACAACGAGATGCAAAGAGTTCACATATTGACTATGTAACTTCACTTGGTCTCATCGTAGCCACACATTCATGTTCGTTCGATTATGAGCACTATCTCAGTCATCGATAATGACCCTAATATATCAACAAAACACGAACATCAATATTTTAACAAAAGGTGGGCCTCACCCCGCCACAAACAAAAACCATTTGTCCTCAAATGCAAATAAAGTAAAGTATCCAAAAAGTGAAAGAAACTAAGACAGAGAGGGAGGTAAAGAAAGGGTCCTGACTACTTAGTTCTCCATTTGTCTCAGCCTCCGTGCCCGATATAACAGTTTGTACTTAGGCATCAGTGCCTGTTATCACCTCATAAGCAACAGCTCCACTAGAGACAACTATGGAGGTCCCTGCAAGATCTGGAAAATCTTTGAATATGTTCTACTCCTGTACCCCAGTTTGCTCCTCGTTGGTTTCAACATTCGACTCCTCAACTATAAGTTCATCTCGGTGTGCATCGCTAGTAGTATCCAAAGGAATCCCCAAGGTCTAGGAGCATCCACATCATCTGCATCCTAAATCAATGAATTGAAGTCAATAGACTTCAACTAGTATACGTCCTTCAACAAATTTGGTACATCGGCCTTCAAAGCCGAAACCTCGAATGTCTCCCATGTCTGCTCTCACAGGTTGTGACTCTAGTAGCCAGATCATAAACAGAATCCCGAAGAGGGGTCAGTGCAACCAAAATAGCACTATCGAGCATCCCAGTAATGGATCTCTCCAATCGAGTCGCCCTCACATAAGCTGAATAGGCTAGATTGCCAATCTTCAGGATCATCGCCTCAGTAATTTTACTAACTGGGAAAAGGTGGAGATGCCCAAAATATGTGAAGAAGTAGAAGTGGAAGAGGTACCTGATGGCCCAGAGGTTGGGGTAGGCGAAGATGCCTCTGCAGGCAAAGAATCAACATCAACTTCCAGATAAATATGTACTGGATTTGCTCTCCTCCCGTCAGCATCCTCTCGTGTGTACTCTGCCTCAATACGCCAGATGTCGGTGGAGAAAGAAGGGGTAACCTCAATATCTCTCGCAGCATCCCGAGGTACTTCAACACGTCTGCACAACTCAGTGACCAGGACCAGGAATGATAGAAAAGTTTGTCTCTTGTTAGCTCTCATGGCCATCTCCTATGAAATCAGCAGTCCTAAGTCGATGCACCTCCTGGATATGATAGACCCTAGGCATGCTACCTTAAATTGGCAGAGGACAGACTCGTTATAGGATGGTATAATTGAAACGACCCCAAAAATGCCCGAAAAATGTGCTTCGGAAACACCTATAATTGTAATTTCCATATATCTCAAAATCCGTGCATGATTTCGGAAATTCGACTTCATATTCTTATTCAGGGGGTCAAATTGAGTGGGAAAT
>JAJOOS010081799.1:0-31226 GCA_029582725.1 Solanum chiquidenum | reverse complement strand
AAAAAATGTTTTTTTAAAAAAAAATTGAAATATTTCCCAAAAATAATTGTTTCTTAATTTTTTTTTTAGGGGAATGGCCTGTGTGGGGGATGGCCGTAGGGAGTAGGGTAGGGAGTGACATAAAAATGATTTTTTTTTAAATTTGAAATATTTTCCAAAAACATTTTAAAAAAAATTGACGGGGCTAGCCTGGGTGGGGGATGGCGGGGGAGGGGTGTAAAGGGTGGGGATGGCGTAAAAAAATGATTTTTTAAAAAATTTGAAATATTTCCCAAAAATAAAATTGACGGGGGTGGGCGGGGGAGGGGGGGAGGAGTGGCGTAAAAACTAAAAAAAAAAATTGAAATGTTTTTCAAAAGCATTTTTTTGCGGGGTTGGGGATAGGGGTGGTAGGGGTTGAGTAAGGTAAAAAAAATCTTAAAATTTGAAACATTTTTCAAAAATAATTTTTAAATTTTTTATTTTGGGGAGGGGAGGGGTGGGGGGGCTGGTAGGGATAAAAATATATTTGAAATTTAAAAAATAAGAAAATTTTAAAAAATTAATTTTATTTTTTGAATGGGTAGGGTCCGGTACGGGGTATTGGTAGGGTAAGAAAAAAAAAATTAAAGGATGAAGTAGAGTTTTGGAAGGGAAGTCATTTTCCTTAAATTTGAGGAAAATACGTTGATTTGGAAAACATTTTTCAAACATTTAAGCCAACCAAACATTGAAAAATTGGAAAACATTTACCAGAGTGTTTTCTTTATACCAGGTGAAAAATTGAAAAAGGAGAATCCCTTTAGCTATATAAGGAGCTATCATCTATATGTCTTGCTCCTTCCTTCAACACTTGTGCCTACTAGAGTCTAGACTGCAACAATTGTTTGGATCATATAAATACTAGTGTCAAAAGTTAATTTTGGGACCATCTGAGAAGTTTCGAACTAAAAACAAAAAATAGTAATAAGTTGAAGCCACACAAAGAGAAACATGCAAGGCTTGACAATTATTGTGGTTGCTCTCTCTCCCCCCCTCTCCTCCTTTGTCCTACCCCCCTCCTCCCATAAGCAACTTTTGGTTTAGCTGTACCATTCAGGTTAAGAGAGTTGGCGTAGCTGACACTCTTTCCCTAAGTTCCAAAAAATCAACCAAGTATAGATTAAAAAATCTCTGAGGTATCCGACAGAAGAAGTAAGAACAGAAAACAAGAAGAAACAAGAAAGCACCAACAACTTAGTTAAATCATCGACAAGAAATCAAGTCTCTCTTGTTTATTTATCCATTTGTTGGGAAAGAGAACAAACAATATTATTTTGGGTAGAGACATTGTTTTGCCCCCCTAAATTGAGGGTCTATTTGCCTTTTTTGACAGAAGGGCAAAACCAAAGATAGAATGTTTGTTGAATCTAACAACATTTAAAGGACTAGATTGAGACTCTCGAAAAGTTAAAAGGGCTCTCAAAACTTGAATCCCTAAAATATAAGCAATCATGCTTGAAAAACCAGTAATTTTGTATATAGCATTGCTGATTGGTCACACATAAATGGACAACCATTAGATCATTAAAGAAGAATTGATTATTCTTAGTCACGAGAAACTATTTCTAGCTCTTGACTTTCAATAACACAACTCATGTACACAACCCTGCTAATATGCAGTATAAGACCCAACTACTGGTGCTAAAGGCTTTTTATAGAAATGCATCAGAGTGCGCTCATCACAATAAGCGCACCTGACATCCTAATATGACATACTCCTATAATCATATCAACAAGCATGAACTACCCTACATCACATATTAAATAACAAAAAAATAAGAATTCTAGAGTTTTGCAAAACCACATTTAGACCAAAATCCTCAAAAACGGACATTATCAAAATAAAAAACCAATGATTGCCACTGAATGGTAGTGCGTTTTTCTCTTCTTTTTTTTTTCTTGATCGGTAAGCAAAATGTGTTATTGAAATATAAAATACAGACACCAAGGAGGTGATTGGAGTATACAAAAGTGAGCAGTCCCCTACACCAAAAAAGGGGCAAGGAAAAAAAAAAGTAAAAGAAGGGATTTTTTTTAATACAGAACTATCCCTATTGAGAGATGATGAAGTTTAACAAAATATAAATAAGTAAAAACAACTATTACGCCTCAGTCACAAACAAAGCTAATGACGTTTAAAATGTGTGAAACATAGAATACATGTTCTTTTTTAAAAAAAAAAAAATTGTGTGTGAATCATATATCTTGAAATTTGCACCAAAGAGCAGCAAACATAGGTAGTCTGTATTTTCTTATCCTATATAATGATTGTGAGAATATACGAGAAAAATATTATTGAATTGTTGTATCTACATTATTACATAGAGACCCTATTTATAGATACTACAATACAATCCTTTACCAACTATGATACTACATACTATTGTTATTCCTATTCCTATTTTAAATAGAATTGTATAAACCTATTCTTATTCTAACACTCCCCCTCAAGCTAGTGCATACAAGTCATGTACCTAGCTTGTTACAAATGTAATTAATATAAGGACCGATGAGGGGCTTGATGAGATATATGCAAGTTGATCACTCAACTTCACAAAATTGACAATCAATCTTAATGTGCTTGTCTTCTCATTAAAAATACTAGATTTGATGCATAATGCCAATCAACCTCAATGTGTTTGGTCTTCTCATGAAATACTGAATTTGATGCATAATATCGATAAAACACAAAGTGATAAAATTACAGTGTTGAACTTCCCAAACCAAGCTTAAGAAGACTGTTTCAGACCATAGAATGACTTACGTAATCAACATACAAGGCTACTAAACTCCCCCTAAGTAACAAAATTAGGTGGTTGCTCCATATAGACTTCTTCACAATGCAGCAGTTGTCGGAAAGTGCTCAAAATCTGGTATAAAATATATGGATCGTCTTGGAATCAATAGATGAGTCCATATCAAACAAGAAAGTCACTTAAAAATTGACCAGAACATACTCATGCGCCGAAGTATTAGGTTTGATGGCTGAAAGTGGTCACAAACTGAGAATAAAATTATTCGGGTAGGGTCGGAATGATGGCACGACTCTACTGAAAAATAGAAATTATATGGATAGAGTTAGATTGACAGTACGACCCTATTGAAAAAGAGAAATTATTTGGGTAAGGTCAGAGTGATGGCATGACCCTACACAAATAAGAAAGTAGTCACCGGAAAAAAATGTTGTTACGCAAATCAAATATGAGAAAGTAGTCACCGGAAAGATGGCACGGTACTACACAAATTGGATATAAAAAAGTATTCATTCCGATGATGACACGGTGCTACACAAATAAGATATGAGAAAATAATCACCATAAAAGATACACGATGGACCCAACTTTTGCTAACATAATCATTGGCCAGACGGGCGACATATATGGGTAATAGCCGCCCGCCTGGCAGCGGAAACTTTACCAACATCGTAGAGGCTCTGATTCCATGCGAAAAATATTATTGAATTGTTGTATTATTACATAGAAACCCTATTTATAGATACTACAATACAATCCTTTACCAAGTAGGATACTATTTACTATTCCGATTCCTATTACAATTCCTATTTCTATTCCTATTATAAAAGGATTGTGTAAACCTATTCTTATTCTAACAATGAGTACTTTGCCTCAAAACACCTAGAGTCTTTTTTTGAATAAGAAAGCACGTGAGTTTCTTTCTTCTCATAGAATCCAGAAACACCTAAAACCATTGCTGAATGGTAGTGTTTATTAGGCAACAATGAGATCATAAAAGAAGTTTTGTTTGGTTGATGCTCATAACATGGCACAGAACGTCAAAAATTGAAGACATCATTTTGTCTTGAGTCAATATGGGAAAATGGGAAGAAGCATGAAATAAATCTGAACAAAAACAAACACAGAAGACAAGATGTATATGATCAAATGTTCAAGAAATAAATAGGTTTTCCAATAATTTACCAGAACCGTTGAGAATTTTAATCATGTTTCCAGCAGCACCTCGCACAACTAAGCGAAAATCTCTCTTCAGGCCAACATGCTTGGCGTATTTCTGCATAGCATATTTATAAGCAGTTATTTTCACAACAAATTCTGGTTGATTGACACCATAGACGTGAAATCTAGAAGGGTTTTTTTTACTGGGTTAATACAACTTTTAACAGATTATGCATATTAATGACTACATAAATGCTGGTAGTCTTCATCAATCTCAGATCTCAATTACAAGGCCAGACCTAGTTAGTCTCTAATAGAGTTGATCAAACAATAAAAATAGATGTGAAATCTAGAAGGTTTTTTTTTTACTGGGTTAATAAAACTTTTAACAGACTATGCATATTAATGCCTACATAAATGCTGGTTGTCATCATCACTCTCAGATCTCAATTACAAGGCCAGACTAGTTATTCTCTAGTAGAGTTGATCAAATAATAAAAATGCCACACATGCTTTACCAGTATTGCATGGAAAGAAATATCTGTAGCAACGTGGATAATGACGTAAGAATTTTAAGAATATGCAAGATACAACAGAATGAGGACTCCAGTGGCTTTACTAAGTTCTCTGTTTCAATTTGTATGCAATAATATTGGGACACAGGTCGAGGATGTTAATTTGACTAATATATTATATTAGTGACAGTACCTGGTAATGGAGTGCACATCAGTTTTTGGAAGGATAAATGGCTTAACAACACAGCACTCATGGATGTCTATCCTAGCATCTTCAACATTGCTCAAGACAGAGACTCCACAATTGCTCAGAATGGGAGTAACAACAACTGGGATATGCACTTAAGAAGGTATCTCCAAGACTGGGAAATGGATAGTTTTATGGATTTGTTTGCAAAAGTGAAGAGTTGCAACATAAATAAAGACCTTCAAGATACCATGTGTTGGGGCAGTAAGGGTATATTCACAGTCAAGGACTGTTACAGGCAGATCTGCAAGCAAAATCAGGTGCTGGATTCTTGGACATGGAAATTGATTTGAAGGACCAAGCTACCAATTAAGGTCATATGCTTCAACTAGATTGCCTTATATGAAGCTTGTCTAACACTAGACAACCTTAACAGGAAAACACTTCTGCTGGTTAACAGATGTTACCGATGTAACAAGGATCTGGAATCTGTTAATCACTTGTTCTTGCACTGTCCAGTAGCTACTGGTGTTTGGAACATGTTTTGCACCCTTTCTGGCCTGAGTTGGGTTATGCCAAAAACATGAGACAGGCACTTTTGTGTTGGAGTTTATGGAAAGTTGATAAGGCCATCAAGAAAATCTGGTTGATGATTCCTGATACTATCTTTTGGTGTTTGTGGACAGAAGGAACAAGAGATGTTTTGATAGCATCTCAACTCCAAATCACTCTCTTAAAGCTAAATGCATACTTAACCATTTTTGTTGGTCAAAGTTGACCCCGGCCCTTAGTGCTGGACATTTTCTAGACTTTGTTAGCACCCTAGTTCTAGATTAACACTTTGTATAGGAGCTGAACTGAGCTAAATACTCCTTTTTATCCCTCTGTTACTTGTAACTTTGCATCTCCTTGATGCATTTTAATGACACATATTACTTCATAAAAAAAAAGTGATAGTGGAAGAGATATATTAAAGTACTGGTTGAAAAGTCAGTTCAATAGAGAAAATATGACATCAAAGTTTAGACGTTCTACAGTTTAATGAATAGAAATTCTTGCAACTGTATCTTCATAATTCAACCTTTTCCAATACTTGAAAGTGTTGTATTGGATAGAGAACTCTAGTTAAGATAATACGTACTACGCCTTGAACAGACAAATTATTTAACATAAATCATTTTTATTTTCAACGGACTAAGAGCTAATTTACCTCATTAACAGGAGCCTCATTATCTCGTATAACTGCATCATGACTGTCAATTTCCTCTCCAAACTGCGTCTTCAAGAGGTCTCCAGAATTGCCAACGACTGCACATCTTCTGAATTGTCGAGGGTGAAACGGGGGCTTAGCTGGTAAAGTTAGATTGAGATGTTCTTCGCAAAGAGTCTGATTGTAACATTTGTCTGCTCCTCTGCAAACAGGAAAAGTAAGGAAACAATGAAATAAAATATGAAGATCAAATCACATTAAATCTATCATTAATTGATTAAGAAGGTGAATGGAGGATGAAGCCAATAACTTACAGCTGTGCAATCCTTTTTGCTGCATAGTCAAACCATCCATCAGGCCGAGAATCCAAATATTCTCTTGTCAACACTGTCGTCATGTTACGATACTGCATTTCAGATAATCCCAATATATTTTAATGAACTAGTAGTGGAAGCCCCAAAACATGACTAATTAACATGAATAACAAGTATGAGGAACCTGCTCCCACAGAAGTATTGCTTCGCAAACGTCGTACTTGTACTCCAATGGTTCAAAGATCTTGAACTGCTCATTATACTGCAAGATAGAATGAATGGGGAAATGCATTTCAGTGTTGTTTTGTAGATAACTGGCAAGGTAACCAACAGGTAGGAGATGGATGAGAGACAAACCCAAGTGCTATTAGTTCCTTGGGGAAACTTGAGAATGACATTGCAATGATCAATTATATGAGCAGTCAATCCGAGCCCTCGGTTAGCCTGTAAGCAGAAATTCCACATCATATGTGGAGGAGTATACATAGGAGGTATAATATGCTGAAAATGAATATCAGTTTTCAAAAAAATATAGGAGATCCATGGAAATAATTAGAAGCAAACAATATCGAAATAATTACGACGCATTGCTGAAGGTTAGACTGGAAGTGGGACAAGATCGGAATATCCAAATTAACGGGAGTCCAACTACCTGGATGCATCAAATTGAAAACAGTAAATTAGCGAAGAGGATTTTCAAATAATTAGGGTTAAGGAAAAGAAGATATAGTACCAGTGAAGAAAGAGGACTGAATGGCGATAAGGATAATGGAGAAGAGAGCAGCAACAGAGAGAAGACGAACAAGAGCTGGTTTCCTGCTGAACCTCGGTCGTGTCATTTGGGATCACACTTGTTTTCCCTTTCTTTTGCTTCATTTATTTATTTATGATATATTTGAATAACAATCAGATTAATTTTGGACTTTTGGTTTTAGTAATCATATTTAATTAGTAAGTAATGTGCAAAGGTGACGGAGAGATTCTACATACATTGGAACATGGCCATCTATAGGAGGGAGGGACTCATGAGGCACGTGTTATACTCATACAATCCCACATATTTCATCAAATAACCTTTCAAATTTAGCGTCTTGGTTTCTAATAAAATATTAAGTTTATCTCCCTTTTAATTAAAGAGATAAATTTACTGTAAGTGAATTATAATAATTATTACAAAGAAATCAAAATTAAAATTTGTAACCATAATGTTGATTAACCGATGAAACTTGAAGAGACATCTCTAAAATTATCCCTTCTTTTTATGTTACATCTTTTTCCATTTTTTGTAAATTTCACAGACAAGTATATTTGGTTGAAACCGGAGAAAAGGAATAGTTGAAGTTGAAATCAATTAAAAAAGGTGTTATTTGGAAGTCGTTTTAGTTTTACCATATATGCAAGGATGGGAGGAAAGAGAGTAAAAACTAAAAAAGGAAGATAATGGAGGACGCGAAAACAGTTTATCCTACAATAACTTCACAACATTTTACCAAAATACCATGCTCAATAGGTGAGTAACAACTAACAAATCTCAGTTCCTAATAAAAGGCAAAACATCTCTTAAATATACAGACAGATTTCCTTATCACATCCCTTCAAAATTCAGTAACGTCTACCACCAGAAGTTGACATTAGGATCCGATTTGGCTTCTTCCCCCTCTTCCCTGCATCATTTGTCTTAGAAGCATTGGGACCTTCAACAGCTTTTGCTTTGGAGGTTACATTTGCAAAGGACGGGATTCCAGGACTCCTCGTTCCTGAGAGAAATGAAGTACAGTGGTTATGATAAAGCAAAACGAAACAACAACACTGTGATGAAAACATGACAAACAACTATTCGGACCATAGCAGATACTCAATGTCAATAGCCAAGTAGAAGATTTAAAAAGATACCAGCTGCAACAGAAGAATCACGTGCAGACTCTAACATTCTCAGCGCTGGAGGATCACATCCAGCAGCAAAGCCAAGCCTTGCAACATTGGAGAACAGTTGCCTGCCTCCAGGCACACCGGAGCTTGATGATGTTACAGTTACACTCGTACTTCCCAAAGCTTATCACAAATACAAACACAAGAACAATCATTTCAACTAATGGGAAGATGGTTAGTACCTACGTAAAGGCGTAAAGCAATATCATAAAAACTTCAAAAATAAAGATCAAATTGCAAGGCTTTTGCAGTCATGAAGAAGTACTATTTAATGTCAAAAGTCAAAACTGCAAAATAGTAAAAGTCAAACTTCTGAAAGATCACCACTATCAAGCTTCAATTTAGCTTACTAAAGTAACCATTTTCTATAACAATTTGAGTCACAGGATTACTACCATGAAATGTGATTGTATATGTTGAAACATAAATAAGCAAATAACAATGTGCTCCCTCAAACCGCTTAAACTTTTGGATGTGATGGTCATAGACTTAACATGGTACCAAACTAAGTTGCTCGGCAGTGACGGAACCAGGAATTTCACAAATGGTGTCCAGAAATAGCACAACAAAAGTTCTTTTCAAAAAGTAGAACTAGTGAGATTTGAACACACAAGCACGTCCTCATTCCAAGGAGGTGAAACCACTGGGCTATAACAGCTTGTTATGTTGAGGGTGTCCAAAATATGTTATTTAATCATTTCGTATATCATTTTACTTGTATATACGGTATTTTTTTTCTTGGACACCCTGACCTGTTGCTAGGACTCGGGTGCAGGTGTACGATACAGGTGCAGATCTAGAGGTCGGGATCCTTCATACAGATCCAGGTATTAATACGGGTGCAGAGATTCAACTAAAACTAATTTAAATATCTAAACGTAGAGTTGTGAAAATCTGCCTAAATTATGGACAAGTTGGAAAGAAGGAATGCACAATTTCTTTAGAGCAAAGTTTGAATCTTTAATTATTATAAAGTACAAATGCATCTTCTTACTGTTTTATCGGTGTAACATGGCTATTGTAAATGATACAAGAGGTCGTGATAGACTTCTTGAGTTCATTGCACATACTAGTGTTTGACCTGTAGATATCTTTAAAGCACATTCTGATTGCTGACTTTTTAATACAAATACCTTCCAATGACAAAAGAAACATCTGCCTAAATTATGATTTCACCCTACCTATTGTTTTGATTTCAGAATCATTATATCTGTCACGAATTCCTATATCGATTTCGGTCAAAGTAGTCAAAACCGATAGACCATATCCGGTATGGATCCCACGCCCACGTCGTGTCGACAAGAGTGCGGCACCAAAGGTGAAGAGTTCGCACACACAGATATCAGTGCATGACAATGGTAGCAGAACAGGCAGAGATCCTGATTCCAAGTCTCATTGCAACCCATTTATCAAAAGTGAATTCCACATGTTTGCCATGAATTGAATCAGGCTCACACATGAGGGGACGTATTGAAGAGACATTATATATATATATATATATTATAAAGCTAGGCAAAAGAAGAGTGATGCGGAACCCCTCTTTGGCCAAGAAATACAGTTATCTTTTTTGGCCTTTTTCCTATTTTTCCATTTCTGTCCTACATTAAAAAAAGAGTCACTAACTCTAAAAATCTGAATTATCACTACCCAACCTTTCATACTCCATGTTTCTTTTCAGTCAACTCACATTATTTTAGAGGCCACAATTTTTTTTATTCAAGAAACATTAATGCAGCCCCTTTGCCTTCTCTAAAGAAGCCCAACTAGCATATTTTAACAAAAATAGTATGTTGGACATAAATAAAATTGATTTTCTTAATGCTCTGTTAATGAATTACTACACAATTAAGCTTTAGAAATGAATAGTCAATAAGCTAACTAGAAGATATGACATCCAGCCTTTGGAGCAATGATCGGACTTATAATTGTGTTGCTTACATATAAGAGGCGGAGGAATGGGAGAAGAAGCAACAAATGAGAAGTTGAGAAAAAATGTAACAATAGTAAATTTCAAGCAGCAAAAATGAAGAAAAGAGTCTAGCAGCAACTATAAATCCAAAATTATTTGAAATACTTTTTTTTTATTTCAGAATTGTTGAAAGAGGATTTTAAGACCATAACTGACATGGAAGAAAAATTTAACTGAGGAGATAGACTCTAAGAATTAAGGATTGGAATTTTTTTTATTTATGACGAGGGAAACCCGCAGCCGCTACCCTTTGGATGCGCACAGGGTAAAATCCCCGCTCCTATGCAATAGCTCGCAAACCACATAGGAGAGGTAACCCGCACTAAGCAAGCCTGGTGCGACGAGCTCGACCTAGAAGGCAAACCCCTTGCTTTCGCTGGCAAGGGATTTCGAACGTGAGACCTCCTACATGGAAGTCCCAAGCTCAAACCAGTGGGCCACCCCAAAGGGTTTAAGGATTGGAATTATCAAGGTGAGATTATAGCTTCGGTTCTCTGTGTATACGTCGGGTGTTTTAGGTTTATATGACGATATTGAGATTTAGTTAAATAACTTTTTCAATATGATGATTTAAAGATGTTCAGATTTATTTGCTTAGCAAATGTTTTCTGTTCTTAGTATTTATTGATATTTTTCACTCTTGTACATTTTTTAGTAGGCTTATTGACATTGCCTTAGTAATTTGATATCATTTGATGTTTGTAAGGTGATAACTTAGAAAATAATTTTCTTTACACCCATGTAACGCAATAATAGTTAATTAGCGCAATACCAATGACTATTAACATAATAGTAGTTTCTTTCATAACTGATCAAATCCATGTCTCTTAGTAATGTCTTATCCTTATTCAGAGGCCGTCAAAAAATATATAGAGATAATGAACAATAAAAAAGTTTTTTGATGGGAGAGAAGAGTTGAAGGCAAGTAAATGGAAGAATGAATGATGTCGATCTAAAAAGGTAAAGGAAGGAGAGACTTAGAAGTACTTCCATTTACTATTTAATGAAGCTTTTGATATGAGGATCTCTTGAAAAATATTTGTGATATAAGCAGAGTAAAGAAATATACTAGAACAGATGCTCATGTTGAAAATAATTCAATTCATTCATTTCAGAAGAAAAAGATTATATGATAATTCTAATCCGTGTGACGTGCAAAAAAATTCACCAGTTAAATGAATAGAAATGTTTCCTCTCTCTAACAGTTTAAGTTTTTAGATGAAATGATCACACACATCAATAGTATACACAAGATAAGCATTGTAAACTCTCTTAATGAAGATTATGTACTTAAAGGAATATTGTTGTCTTATAACCAACCAAGTAATGACGGAAGCATGAAGGAAGCAGAAACACACAATCACCTATTTCTACAAAGTCAAATAGCAGCAGACTTATGGAGTATGTTTTAAGCTCTTTTTGGTCTCAAATGGGTCATGCCTCAGAATATCAGGGATGTTTTGATAAGCTGGAGTTGCTGGAAAGTTGATAGCACCATCAAGAGAATCTGGAGAAGATGATACCTGCAACCATTTTTTGGAGTATCTGGAACAAAAGGAATAGAAGATGCTTTGATGGAATATCAACTACCTACCAATCTTTAAAAGTTAATTGTCTCATGTTTTTGTATAGTTGGGTTTATTTATCCCCTCTAGATTCCACTGATTCATTTCTGAACTTTGTCAGCTCCCTGACTCTTAACTAACAATGTAAAGGAGAGCTTTTGCTATTTTTCTTTTGTAACTATTATGCATCTACTTGATGCTTGCAATAGAACTAATTACTTCATATTAAAAAAGTAATGGCATGACTCATCTTCCACTTATAAAAGATGGGGGTGGGTGGGGTGGGGTGGGGGTGGGGATTATACTCCGGGATGGTTAAAATGCCAAACCACATAAGATGAGAGCATAAAATTTGTTATATAAAATAGCAATATTTGACGTACCTTCGAAGTCATCGCTAGTGAAAGTAGGTTGTTCTGTGAAAGAAGGTTCTGAAAAGCTAAAAGGCAAAGGCTCTAAGTACATGCCAATGGCTTCAGCTTTAACTTGTTCACTCCGTTCCTGAAAAAGAAAAATATCAACTTTGAAAATCTCCTCAATAAAAGGAATCATCCAAACCAAGTTTGTGTGCACTGTCAACTTCGTATATCATGAGAATGAGAGGCTAAAGTGTACCAGAAGGACCAAGCTATGAGGAGCTTCTCAGAAATGCTTTTGGACCTTCAGCTAATGGATTTGCCTTGCGAGGGGCATAAAACACTTTGTCAAGAGGGGATGACACTCTACAAGCCTCAAGAATTGATAGGTTCCTTAACTTTCATACTGGAATGAAAGCTATCAAGCAGTTGACACTGCCAGGCGTCATTTCAATTTTCAGACCACAAAGCTCTTCTGCTACAAGGTGAAGACTAGGACTCAACACCATCTTACTTCAAGTTCGAAAATACGTGGCTTCAACAAGTGGGGTTCACTGATATGGTGAAGAGGTGGTGGCAGAATTACACAACAGGTGGCAGTCCAGACTTTGTACTTAGTTAGAACATAGTAAGTTAAGGAACTTGAAAAAAGGACAACTACAACTAGAACAGGGCAGTATATGGCAAGCTAGAAACAAGTAGAAGCAGAGCTCTAGATGAACTTTCAGCTTTAGAACAGGAAAGAGAAAACAGAATTCCAACTAACTCAGCGGAGACAAAAAGCACTAGATGATTCTTCCCATCCCTAGCCTTGGTGGACAAAGTTATCTAGTACTTGTTGCTGGTGGGAGGTGGCAGTTATCCCGTGGAATTAGTCGAGGTGCGCGAAAGCTGGCCCGGACACCACGGTCATCCAAAAAAAAAACAGAATTCCAACTCAAGGTTCTTCAATCTGAAAATAGAGTTGGAGAGATTGCTATAGCTGAAGAAACCTCATGGTGACAAAATCAAGATGTTTATGGTTAAGAGGAGGGGACATGAATACAAGATACTTCCGAACACTAGCCAACTAACATAGGAGATGCTATTCAATTGACAAGCTCAAAATAGAAAGTGAAACTTTTACATGTATTCTCAAACGTCTATTAGGTAATTAAGTTAACCACAGTAAATATGTATCTATGTTAGTAATACACATCAAGCTCAATTGGAACAAGCCTGAGATTTTAAAGCTTACTAAGGCTAATGGGTATAATTAAAGAAGGTGACATATTTAAGTGCTCAACTTATTTACATACATTTGAGAGTACGCGGAAAAAAGAAATCAAAGATTTGAACTTATGTGTTCAGGTGATTAATTGGAACAAGCCGTAGTTCGAGTGTCTAAATGAAATTTAGTGCTAAGTTCAAGGAATTGTTTGTGTATTAAGCCAAAAATGAAAGTAGAGTCCTACACATTTTCTCTCTAGAAAGTTCCTTCATCCTGCACTTGAATCTTTAAGCAATTTCTGCTGTTCACACTGGGGGCTTTTCTAAACATCATAAACCCATGATGCTAAATCATTGAAATGCACAAGAAAAGAAAAATCAGCTGTAATTCTGATAAAAGTGTGGGTTACAAACCTTCCTAGCTAGCCACTTCCTTTGTTTTTCCCTACTTCTGATTTCCTCCATAAACGGAGAAAGTGCATCCATGGGCATTATCTTGCTGAGATCAATTTCACAAAGCTGGAAATTACAAGTGAAAATAATTAGAGCGATCAAACCATTGATGAAGTAAAGTCAACACACTTCCAGAAATAAGCATCATGGCAAGTACCTGAAATGTTGTTGTCAAAGAAAAATGACTTAGGAAGCGGTAGCGCCTTCTCATGGCCTCCGATTGCGTCACGGACTCCATTTGTAAAATCTTTCCACTGATTCTGTAGCCAAGATTTTCTCTAATAAGTTGTTGCGGAATAACAAAAGGCATATGGTCAAAACACATTCACATCGGCAGGTATAATGTTATCTTTTGCAATCAGTTCCGCTACAGCACTCGCTGCTCTAGCTAATTGTCCACTTTCAGGTAAGCATGGTATTTACCACCATTTAGCCTCTGTCCCTCCCCACATAGACCAATTCCCTCTCTCAGCACATGGCACAGTTCACCACCTCCCCACCTCCCCCTCAAAGAAAAAGAAAACAAATAGAAAACTGTCACAGCAAGCGGCAATTTTGTTCCTTTTCTAAACACCCACCTATCCAACCTTGCCCTTACGTCTTTTTTTTTAATAACGTATATCATTAATAGGCATCAAGTGGATGCAAGTATTAGTAAAAGTAATGTTAGCTTCAATGCAACATATTGACTAAGCTAGGGAAAGGGAGCTAACAAAATCCAAAAGGTTAGGACTCCATCCTTCCCCTTTGTCATAGCAAACCCACCCCTCCCTATGGCCTTTGAAAGCCAAAGGAAATCACCATCACCAACCCCTTCTGGTCTATTTACCACCAGCACCTACAGGTCCTCTAGAATATGTCCAAATCATATGGCTCTCCCCTACCCAAATACAGTTTGAATCCCACCCAATTCAAGAACCAAAAATGAAGCTAGCTAACCTTCTGTTGAATAGGCCAGAGAAGGTAAAGCGGGTTGAAATGAGATTCAAGCTGGAAATTTAAAGGCTGAGGAACTCTACCCTTTCATGTCATGTGTAAGCCCTTTTTTTCCTTTTAATGTACCTTAGATAAGGTTTACTAATACACACCACTTCATATTTTGGAAAAAGGGGCCTTTAGAAAATGCATATATATAACAAGGAAACCCTTTTCAAGGCTGGAGGAACATTAACATAGACCTCACTGTTCTTACCTCCAAAAAGCACATACGGTAACATTCATCTTTTCCCAAATGTTTGACCTAACTTGCACTGGCTTCACCAGTTAATGATTTGGTCTTTAGATGAACCTAAAATTTGACTAAGGGTGAAATTGGACAAGCCAAGATATGGTGAATATTATGGATGAAGTTGGAGCAAAATAATTAACCAGTAAGAGAAAGGATAGCCGACCCAAGAAAGAGGGAAAAGAAAAGGGAAGACCACATTCAACAGACTGTTGACACTGCCAGGACGGCCACTCTGTTCACACCTGCTTTTTGAAATGTTTTTTAAAAAAATTATATATTTTTATCTCAAAAAAGAACATTCCTCCAGTGCTGCAGAAATTCTCCCCTCTGAGGCCCCCTCTGCCCACCCTAGCCCTGTGTAAACTCCTCTACACACTAAGCCTAGCATATACCCTACTCCTTTCCCAGTCACTATTCACTAACTCTGTCCCTCTCCGGAACTTGTTGTCACCATTTTTCTCCCTGTGATTCAGATGCATCATCCTCCCTTTCTTTGCTTACCGAAATCGTCAAAACCTCTCCCTTCACACAGCAACTCATTCAGAGTCCCTTTCTAAACTAGCTTATCTCTGATGAAAAGTGAGAGTCGAATTGGGATTTGATCTGTTTGTTGGTTTGCCAGCCATCTATCAAAAGAAGTTTTTTTTCAAATTATACCTCCAAACTTTGTCCAGTGAGGTCACATGTGCTCAAAATAAAGCTATATTTTTGTAGCTAATCTCACCAAGGGTCATCTGAAACAGAAGACGTCTATCAAGGACAGAATAGAACCGCAGAAGAATAGGGGCCGAATTGCAACTTCTATCAAACAACTGGGAACAAAAGGAATAACTTAATCCACACACAGTACATTTGTTCAATCTAATAGTTGTCGCCTTACAAATGCAGGTAAGTTTAGAACAAGCTAAATGTATCAAAATTGAGTTCAATGGGTCATCAGCTTTGCAGTTTCTCTGAAACCAACAAACAGAGACCCCTTTGCCACCTTTCACTGGAAAAAATATAGCATAACTTACTGTAAGAATGTAATTATCTTCAAACCTGTTAGGAAGACTACCATAGCCACCGTAGTAATGCAGAAGGCACTTCATGTTCAGTGGATGGAGGATAAGGTGCTGACCATCAACTGCCTGAAAAAAACAGGCACTATAAAACATGTATAAAGCTGTGCATTACATATCTCACAGAATAAAGTGAAGGATAATAACTAAACGCGCAGAGAGGCAACATGATAAACAGTTGTAAGACAGTTCCCAACATGTGATATTGTTGACGAGAGATTGTGGCATTAAAACTTAGTTCGACTTGACAAAGGAAATTGAGACTGCAAAGCTGTCAAATGTTATGCTTAGTTTGACACGAATTTTGTTATGCTAGGATGCATTAAGGAGTTGTCACCGAGCTAAAGGGAAGAAGTAAGCAAAATCAGAACAAAGCATAAAAAATGACCCCCACGCAATCAAGTGGACCATTAAATGAACGCCCTCCTAAGAAAATGCTTAGTGGGCAGTTTCCCCGAGTGCGACGAAATCCCCTCAAGAAACGATGTACGGAAATGGACTCACCAGTCTTGGGTCGGAATCCATAACATCCAAGTTTTTGACATGAACAGGATTCAATTCCTGTTTGAGTTCCAAAGTGTGAAGGATGCGGAGCATGTCATGAAAGGTTCTTGGAGAAAGCAGGGAAGCAAACTCAAGCTTGATTGGTGGACACCTATAGCTGGGGCGTGCCCTATCAATACCAGTTTTAACTGGTATTGGATAAGGGTTTTAGGTCTGCCACTCCAACTTTGGTCAGCAGGGGGTTATGAAGGAAATTGAGAAGAAGTGTAGGGGATGGCTGAAGACAGAAGAGGAGACAGAGCTCAAAAATCATTTGAGATGGGCTCGAATTAAAGTAAAGGACCGCAAAAAATATTCTGACTTCGGTTGTAGTCGAGGATGGGGAATGAGGTTCACTTGACCGATATGGGCAGAGGCACCAGCAAGATTTGAAAAGTTGAAAAAAAGTAGGGTTGTTGAACAACCAAGAGGGGACAAAAGTTCTCATGAAAATGGGATGACAGCTTGTGTCAGATGTCTGTGGAGAAAGGAATTGCAGAGGAAAGGGAAAGGGATAGCAATGCAAGATCTGTTGGGTAATGGAGAAGACTGGGGGCTTTACACAGAGAATTAAAACAATGGACAAGTGGCTGGCTGCAGTAAAAGAGCAGGGCCACTGGACCACTTTTATTCCAGACCATATGTTGAGCCATCTCTTATTTTAAATGAAAATGGGCCTCCTTTATTGAATGAAAGTGGCCCTTCTTTTCTTTCAACTGAGAAAGGGCAGAACAATTTAAAGACAAACAATTCATATAAGGAAAAGCTTCCAGCTGAACCTTTCACGGAAAACATAAACACCCTTATAGGCTTTGTAGAGGAGTTGAGAACTGTGACAAGTTTCGACTATAAGATGAAGCAAAGGAGATGACTGCAAGAGAGGGGGTCGAGGAGGACCACATACAGAGGGTCGACTCAAACCACGAAACAGATGCGATCACAACTCCGCTAATGTGAGATCAGAAACTGAACTGATTGTTGAAACTGGTAGAATGGAAAATACAGGGGAAGGTACACAAATCAGCTGATTCAAGTGAGTGCATTAACGGGTTGAAGTCTGAAGCAAGATCTTGGGTGACCATAATTAAACTGAGCAAGGAGTTTGGAGCCATTTTTTATGGTTTTGAAAAGGAAGCAGGGGCCCTCTTTGAAAAACTAGACCAAAGAAGAGAAGTGCCAAAGTCAACAACCGCAACAACCAATTGATTCCAAAAGAGTTCAGGAATTTAATTTTTGAGGTAAATTATAAGGATGGTGAATCCAGGAGTGAACTAAGGAAGGGTAGAAGACCACCAATTGGTGATCAATGAAGATTAAAATTATATCATGGAATGTGAGGGGTTTGAATGGGGCAGAAAAGAGGAGACTGGTAAAACAATTAATTCACCAGTGGGGGGCAAACATCTATGTTCTTTTAGAAACAAAGACAAAAGGAGAGGTGCAATATTTTGAGGGAGTTGTGGGCTAATAGATGGGTGGGAGAAGTTCAGTTGGAGGCCAAGGGTAGTAGAGGAGGGATTATGATAATGTGGGATAAAAGGGAATGGGTGGGGGAGATGGTAGACTCTACTGGACAAATGATATCATGTACATTTACAGGTGTTTGTCGGGATATTACATGGCTTCTGAGTACTGTATATGCAAGTTGTAATAGGGTGATCAGAAGAGAGTTGTGGAGTGAACTGGAGGCTAGCAGAAACAATTGGGAGGGCCCTTGGAGAGTGTGTGGTGACTTCAATGTCACTAGGCTTGTGGGAGAGAGGGTAAACTGACATAGACTATCCGGAGCAATGTTTGAATTCTCTGAGGCTATTAATGACCTGGAACTAGTTGATCCTCCTTTACTTGGAAGATCATACACGTGGAGGAGGGGGGAGAATCACAACAGTGCCTCCAAGATTGACAGATTCCTATACTCAGTTGACTGGGAGGACTCTCTCCTACTGGTCAAGCAGTCTTTGTTACCTAGAATAGGATCAGATCATAATCCTATTCTTCTAACATATGGAGATTGGAATTACAAGAAGACCTACTTCAAATTTGAAAATTGGTGGCTAGAGGTAGAAGGATTCAAATAGATGGTCAAGACATGGTGGTTGTCCTTCCCTAACATGGGCAAACCAGCCTTCACTCTAGCAAACAAATTAAAACTCCTTAAGAAGGAACTAATGCGGTGGAGCAGAAGTAACAAGGGAGACTGGAAACACAAAAAAGAAATGATCCTACAACAGTTGAAATCTTGGGAAGCATTACAGGAGAATAGGAGCCTCACCGATGATGAGTTGGTCCAGAAAACTCATTTAGCTATGGAATTTGAAGAAATAGCAAAAGAAGAGGAAATTGCCTGGAGACAGAGGTCAAGAGTTCAATGGTTGAAGAATGGAACAAGAACACTAGGTTCTTCTACAGAATGGCAAATGCTCATAAAAGGTACAATTCCATAGATGCATTGGAAGTAGAAGGACAATCCATCAATGAAATGCCTGCAGTTAAAAATGCAATCCAAAGATTCTACCAGAACCTATACAAGGAGACAGAAGGAAGGAGACCTGATCTCAAACTCCAAGGAATAAGAGTGATCTCGATAGAAGATCATGAGTGGTTACAGAGGGGTTTTGAGGAGGAGGAAGTGTGGGAGAGCATCAAGTCTTGTGCAGTTGACAAGGCACCAGGCCCAGATGGATTCACAATGAATTTTTTTCAGGCATTTGGGAATCTTGTCAAGGAGGATATCATGGGAACATTGCAATATTTTCATGAACACCATGTGTTTGAAAGGAGTCTTAATGCCGCCTTTGCGGCCCTTATTCCAAAGAAGGCAGGAGCAGTAGAGTTAAGAGACTTTGGGCCTATTAGTTTGATCTCTGGGTATACAAGATAATTGCCAAAGTTCTAACAGAAAGAATGAAGAGAAAAATGGATAGTCTAGTAAAAAAACACCAAATGGCTTTTATAAAAGGGAGAAAGATTATGGATGCAGCTTTAATTGCAACTGAATGCATAGACTCAAGATCTAGAAGGGAAGTGGCTGGCCTGATTTGCAAATTGGACACTGAAAAAGCATATGATCACGTTAACTGGGCTTTCTTCTAAACACTCTCAAACAGATTGGTTTTGAGGACAAATGGTTTAAATGAATAAACTTTTGTATCGCAACTGTTAGGTTCTCCATTCTGGTAAATAGAGAACCTACTGGGTTTTTTCACTCTGAAAGGGGACACAGACAAAGGGACCCTCTATCCCCCTTTTGATGAAAAGGGACCCTCTATCCCCCTTCCTGTTCATTTTAACCATGCAAGGTCTTAGTAATATGATAAGGATAGCACTACAAAAAAACTGGTTGAGAGGGTTCAACGTAGGATGAGGTGGGAGAGGGGATCTGGATATTTGCCACTTGCTATATGCACATGATACTGTTTTATTTTGTGAACCTAAAGTGGAGCAAGTTTGCTACATTAAAGTCTTGCTAGTAGTGTTTGAAGTTATATCTGGGTTTTAAGAGTGAACCGGAGGAAGAGTAATATATATCCTGTCAAAAAAGTGTAACATTCAGACCTTTGCTAGCATTCTCGGGTGTGGTGTGGGTTCTTTGCCCATAGTGTACCTAGGGATGCCTTTAGACAGGAAACATGGGGATTTGGAAATTTGGGACACCATTCTGGAGAAAGCTGAGAAGAGGTTGGCTAAATGGAAAGTGTGGTACCTTTCAGTAGGAGGAAGGGTCGCACTAATCAATTCAGTGTTGGACTCTCTTCCTACCTATGTGATGCTTCTATTCCCTATACTTGCATGTGTAATCAAGAGACTAGACAAACTGAGGAGAGCTTTCCTATGGAAAGGCAACAAGGAAGAAGGGGGCTATAATCTGGTCAACTGGGAGGTGGTGCAACAAAGTAAATATCAAGGGGGTCTTGGTATTAGAAACTTGAGAATCCAGAATAGCAGAATAACAGTCTACTAATGAAATGGCTATGGAGATTTAGTGCAGAAGAATCTACTTTATGGAAGGCAGTCATATCCCACAAGTTTGGTCAATCTAGTCCATGGTGCTCCAATGAGATGAACGCCAATTATGGGGTGGGGGTTTGGAGGACAATCCGATCATTATGGCCAAAACTACATGGCAAATTCCAGTATCAGGGTTGGGAAAGGTACCAAGGCTCAATCTAGAAGGATATTTGGTTTGGGCAAGCCTCTTTGCAGGTAGCTTTCCTTGATCTTATGATAACTAGTAGAAATCCTGAAGCAACCATCTTTGAGAGCTGGTCAAACCAAGGGTGGACTCTTAATTTTAGAAGACATATATATGACTGATAGATAGATAGGGTGACAACTCTTTTGTGTGAAGTGGAGAATTACCCCAGCACTATTGTTCAATCTGATACACTGAGATGGAGACATTCCGGGGATGGCATTTTCTCTGTGAATAAAATGTACAAGAAAGATAACAATGTGATGCAAGGAGAATCCTCAAATATCTGAAAGAACATCCGGAAAAGCATGGCTCCCACCAAGATTGAATGTTTCACATGATTAGTGGTGAAGAGAGCATGCCTTACACGTGAGGTTCTACAAAAGAAGGGGAGAGTAGCAGTGACAAGATGTTTTTTGTGCAATGAAACTAGAGAGACAAACAACCATCTTTTTTTGCATTGCAAGTTCACTACACAACCGTGGACCTGATCCTCAGCCTTACAAAGACGGAATGGACAATGCTTGAACATAATGCAGATTTGATGAGCTACTGGATGAGAAGAGGGGGTCGCAAGAGTCAGAATAAATGGAGGAGGATAATACCCTCATGCATGTGGTGGACAGTATGAAAGGAAAGGAATGGAAGATGTTTTGAAGACAAGATCAAGTCCATTCATGATATGAAATGGAACTACTTAGTGTCTTTTTTTTCTTGGTGTAAAAGAAGTTGTATAGAAGTAGATGAGATGATAAATTTCTTAGGTGCTCTATAAAGCTTGAAAGTTTAACCTTACTACCTTGTAACTTTTTGGAGGTGGCCAACATTACTTAATGTTGAAGAACACAGCAGTACTAATTCTCAAAAAATAAAAAGAGGAGAGGCGCAAGAGAGCATTTGAAGGTGTCAATAATACACATTCACAAATGAAAAAGATTGTCGCTTTTTTCAGCCTCTTTTTGTTTCTAGGAAAGATCAGATGACCTTCATGGAAAATAATACTCCCTCCATCCCATTTTATGTGAGGTAGTTTGACTCGGCACGGAGTTTAAGAAAGAAAGGAAGACTTTTAAAACTAGTGGTTCAAAATGAATGATAGAAATTTGTGGCGGTAAATCATTTCAGTAAGGGTAAAATAGACATTTTATAGTTCAATTGTTACTTAATATAGAAATGTGTCATTCTTTTTGGAACTGACTAAAAAGGAAAGTAAGTCACATAAATTGGGACAGAGGGAGTATCTTTATATGGTACATCTTGCGTACATGGGCTTCCCCTTACTCTGAATGAAATCCCATCACTAGGAGCTATAATGTACAATTCTATCAACTACTTGTGTTGATGTATCAAAAAATCTAATAGCACACAAAACTAAGAATGGAACTTTCTTTGTGGAAAATGGTTTTACCCCACTTTGCCCGATGTATTTAAGTAAGGGAAATAATCTATATTCATGAATAGTTTTTGCTCAGCAGCCTAAAACCCACTGAAGAACATGTTCATGAAAGCCGAGCGGGTGGCTTCAGCAAAATAAAACAATCACATATAAAGTACAATAAAGCCTGAAACTTGCTCAGTCATCCCACCCACCAGCAGCGAGTTGAATGCTTGAAAACACTGGGCATACCTACCTAGTACTTCGATTTGGCAGGTACCCGGTAAAATAGTGCACACCAAGCTGGACATCCTTGGTGGGCTCAGTTACCTAGTACATGTGCTTGGCAGGAACCAGGTAAAATAGTGCACATCAAACTGGACATGGCACCATTGTTATAAGAAAATAGTTATCTTTTGTCCATTATTGTTGGAAAAAAGAGCAGAAGAAATCACTAGCTAATGATGGTGTCCTACCAGCTTGGTGTGTGCACTTCAGCTATTTCTTTGGGTACTTGTCAAGCACAAGTGATCTTAGTACTTTTGTTGTTAAGTATTTCCACATTTGCTGAAGAAATAGGTTATTGTTGTCTTATAAGGTCTAATCACCTCATAAGCTAACTTCTAGAATGAGTTAAGCTTAAGGTCCATTTTCTTGGCGAGGCATCAGAGTTAGACTCATCCTTATTCTTTGGTACTCAATACAGGCTACCATGTTATGTTGTCTACTCTCCAAATGTCCAATCCTTGACATACATGGGAGGACCGGAGGAGAGGGGAGGATGTTAAGTGCCTCACATTGGTTGAAGAAATGGGTTTGTGGTCTCCTTGAATATCTCTGGGTAATCCTCACCACATAAGCTAGCATTTGGGATGAGTGAGGCCCAATGTCCATTTTCTAAATGGTACACATGCATCTAAATGTAATACACAGATACTTGGTAGGAAAAAACAACAGCATCATATGAATTCACCTGGTAGAAACTGTAGGAACTGATCTCTTCTCTATCAGTAATGCCACTTGTGTCTTTCTGTAGGCTCTTGTCATTGCCATATAAGGACAATGAAGATCCAACACGTTCTCCTATTGATTCAACATCTGCAGGAATAAGCTGAGAGTCCCTCACTACCTTATTGAGAGTTGACTTCTCCTGCAATATTGGCTTATCAGTTGGATTACTGGATGGCATTACATGAGTAGATTGTCCAGCAGGATGGGCCTGAACACTTTCTGTTGGCTGAGAACTATAAGAGCACTTCTCCAAACGATTATCTTTGTCAGATTTGCTATTTTGAACAGCAATATGTTGCCTATTCCAGTACGTCTTCCTCTGCTCCAATTGTTCCATTGCAGCACAGACAAACGGAAGTTTCTCCAAGTCATCAACTAAGCCTGAATCTGCTCTAGCTAACCAACTATCAAGATCAGACATTGCCTCTCGAACAGAAAGGTCAACATCGGACGTAAATATGAATTTAGAAAATAACTTTTGAACCTCCTCTCCACCAACAATGCCATCATTATTTTTCAAAGATAAAGCAAATGAATCCTTGTGACGGGTTAAGAGGAAAAATTCAATGACATCACTGACACGATGTTGTTTAACGGTCTCAATTTGAATGGTGTACAAATCCTGTGAAGATATCATCATAAAACACAAAGGGCATTTCTTCTTGAAATCATCTTTATGGTCATCTTCTTCGGAGATCATAAAATATTGCATAACACAGGGAAAACAGAAGATATGACCACACGAAGTTATCTGAGGACAAAGAGGATCCTCTAAGCATATGGGGCATTGCACATGAAATGGAGTGGAATATCTCACACAAACAATATCCTCCCACTGTAACATTTTGTCTGGATCCATCGAGTCAGGCGTGTAATTGCCTGAATCCAACAGAACAAACTTGTAATTTGCTTGAAGAAACAAGTCTTTGTTGTAAGGCTTCCTCTTGACGTATCTCCTAGGAGGAGGCAACCTAGATTGTGGACGAGAAATGGGATCATACTGAAAATTGAGCAAGTGGTTTCCACTAACCATCTGGGTTCTTCTTGGAGCTGAGCGGGTAACAACTCCTTGGGGACTGTTGGAGCCAAACTGGTCTCTTCCGCTGGAAGGATCATTGGTCCTAGCTGATTTTCTTTGTCCGTGCAGTGAGATTCTATCACTGTTATGATGTCGTGAACTTTCTCGACTGCTACCGGAGTTGTTCACCTGCAATATATTATGAAGAGCAGAGCTGCATTAGTAAATTGGTTTATTAAGAGAAGAGAAGTTACAACACAAAATTTACCTTACCTTTTTGGAGGATCCACCAGAAGTAGATGCAGTGGTAGCCATGTTTCCTGAGAAAAAAGAAAAGCATGAGACGGAACTAAAATAAATAAGGCGAGACAAAAGGACATCGCTGAATTAGGGTATAAGGGATGGAAACCTGAGAAGTTGTTGGGTTGCTGCTGCTGCTGTTGTTTGGATTTGGATCCATGATTAGAGTTAGGGTTTGGAGAAGAAGAAGAAGAGGAAGCTGTATGATTGTCGCTATGGGAGGGCGATATGGACATGAAATTCCTCCTGGGAGATTAGATTAGACAAAGGGGGTTGATTGGGTTGATCTTTTCGGGTTTTAGCCTCCACTCACCAAAATATATGCCCGCCTTCCTTCATTTATACCCACTAGACTAGAAAGCGCATTCCCAATATTTACTACATTTATTTAATTAACTAGTAAAATTATCCGTTCTTCGTGCGTGAATTTAATATCACAAAATTTATAAAATAATACTTAAAATATATCAATCATTAAAACTAAAACACTATATTATCTTACATACAAGATTACGTAGTAACAAACATTAATAATGTAAAGGAAAATTATCATTTATCCTTAATAATAACATAAGCAAAAATTAATGACTATAAAAATACATATCAAGATTTGTAACATAAGCAATGGTGTCAGTGAGCCACTCAACAGGAGTGAAGTACACGAATATTTAATTATGAAGAAGAAGAAGAGGAGAAGAGAAGCAGAAGAAAAAGAGGTTCAGAATTTTCGTTGTTTTAAAATGACAGGAAATCTCTTCATTTATAAACAACAAAGGGTAGTGTGAATAAATGTTTATTGTGCCTTATCGGAAAGGTTACAACTATTTGGAAAAGTTGCAACCCTTCGGAAAGGTCACAACATTTCATAAAAGTCACAATTCTTCATAAAAATTGCAACTCTTCATTAAGTCGCAACTTTTCATAAAAGTCATAACTTTTCATAAAAGTCGCAACTCTTCATTAAAGTCGCAACTCTTTAGAAAAGTCACATTTTTTCATGAAAGGGAAGGCTAGTTTTGGAAATAAATAAATCAAAGGGCAGTGTGAACAAATGTTTATTGTGCCTTATCGGAAAGGTTACAACTATTTGGAAAAAGTTACAACCCTTCGAAAAGGTCGCAACCTTTCATAAAAGTCGCAACTTTTCATAAAAGTCGCAACTCTTCATTAAGTCGCTACTTTTCATAAAAGTCGCAACTCCTCATTAAAGTAGCAACATTTCATAAAAGTCACATTTTTTCATGAAAGAGGAAGGCTAGTTTTGGAAATAAATAAATTAAAAGGGAATCCTGGTTTGTGATGGCGCTACGTAGGCGGACGTAGGGTTCTCTTTTATATATATATATATATGATAATTGTACTAGTAATACATTACTTCTGTTGGTAACATCACATTAATTAATTACTTTCTTTTAAAATGAACATATTATTACAATTTACAAGTAGTTTTGTGTCAAGTTTTACAGGTTATAGTTTAAAAATTGCATTTGTTTTCCCCCATTGATCATAATCTTTCATATATGAACTTACTAATTAGTAATGACCAATGTCCAATAGTAATAATAATTTATATAAAAACAATAATGTGTATTATGTATTAATCGATTTAGTGGGTAATACAAGCAATTTGATTTAATTAATCATCAAGTATTTATTTTTTTATATTCCAACATAAAAGTATGTCAATCTACTAAACTTGCATGTAGTTATTTATATGATAACATAAATAATATAAAAATTGTTATTTTTTTAAATTTGAATAATGAAGAATGATCTTTAGAAAGAATGCTCAATTATGTAATACACGGGAGCAATTTTTATGACATCATAATATAAAATGTCCTAAAATATACTTTCAATGAGAAAAATTAATTCACATTAATCAAAAGATAAAATGGTCTGATGGATCTTTGTACTTATATGGGTTGTATTCTGAATCTTTCTAATTGACACATTGTCAACTGAATCCTTAAACTCAATTATTTCATAAATATTTTTGAATTATTAACCAAAAATATTATTCCATAAAAGACAAAAATAATAAATTTTCTATTTACAAAAATAAAATAAAATAAAATCGTTATTTCTCTCACCTTTCCTCCACCTCCCTCAACCCACAACCACCATTAACATCATCTCCATTAACCTTTTTTTTTCTTCTTCAAGGCCATTGTCTATAGCCGTAACCTGACTCTTCAAGTTCTTAAAAATTATAATTCATTTTTTTCTCGAAGTTTCTAACATTCGTAACTCTAATAGTATTTTCTTACCAATGTTTACATCATTCATTTGAACCACCATAAATTTCTTTTCTCCATTAATGCCAATAAATCACCATTAAAATATCACAATAAATCATAATATTTGTACGCAATTTTACATAACACATTTCACTTAATTTCACAAAGACATTCAACAATCACTTTTCATCCTTCAAGACTATTGAATCTTTGTCAACTTATGGATTGTAAATAACCCAAAAAAAAATAATTCTACCATAACAACACATTTTTGTTTCACTAGGAAGAAAGAAAATATGAAAAAAGGAAAGAAAAGAGAACTTGGAAATGGCTGGGAAGGGGAGAAAAAAAAACAGAAATGGGAGTTGGATGGGGAAGAAGGTAATGGTAATTAGAGAGAGAGAAATGGGGTGGGTTGTGAAGGAAATAAGAAAGAAGTGATTTTTTTATTATTTTCTTTTGTTTTGGTCTTTTTAAAAAGAAAAAAAAACTAGTCTAAATTTTGAATCCACGCTCCTTCTACACGTGAAATCACGTGTTGGTGCCAACTCAATAATTAAATTGTCACATAAGCTTGGTTAATGGTTAGAAGGACTTAAAATATTGAGTTTCATTGAGTTTAAGGGTTCAGTCGACAAAGAGTCAAGTAGAGAATATAAACGGATACAAGTACAAGGCTCCATCAGACCACTTCGCCTAATCAAAACCCAAAAAGATTATTAGAGAAGAAAAGGGGTTGATATTAGCTGGTTGAACACTTAAATAAATATATGACAATTAAGGAGTAAACAAATTAATTAGAGGGAGTCATTAAGATTAAGTATATGAATAAGCTTTCATGCATTCTAATTGAGATTATCAAATTAAGACAATTGTCACGGACTTAGAGTTTTTGCTAAAGCTCCGTGCGGCACTTGACAACTTACTCATTATTCTTTCAAGATCTCGTAAGCTCAAGTAAGCCTTTAAGACTAAGATCGCAAAGAGAATGCAAAGAAAGACTTAGAAAGAACAAGAGAGCTTTTGGAAGAAGGTTTTTTGTATTGCTTGGAATGTTTTACACTTGAGAGATTGCTTGCTTCAAGTTTGGATGATTTACAAATGAATGCCCCATCTATTTATACTACAACCTAGGGGCTAAAGTGTAAATAAAATTTATTTGATAAGTCCCTTTAATAATTACACTTTGGTCCCTCTCTAGAACTCTCTACATGTTCTAGGATATTCTATAGTTTTCCAAGATATTTTCTATGACATTATAGAGTTTTCTAGGGAAAGGTCTAGGAAATTCTAGAGTGTTCTACTAACCTCCCCACAACTCTAGATTCTTCTCCATTTTTTCAGTGCTAAATTTGAACTGTGAAGTGGCGGGTCATGACACTCTCTCCCATCTATTGATGCGACGATCGCGTCGCATCGTCTCTGCATCGCCAACCGAGTTTTATTTTCTCGTACGCGTGACTAATAGTCCATTGACTCGATCAACGCCCTTGCGCAACTCCTTCAGTTGCTTCTTGATCTCTTTCAGCTCGGTCTTATGATTTACCTACTTCCTATGAGGCAAACGCCTTGGCGACTTCTTTGGCATCCCTACATTGTTCTTTTCTAGAACTTTCTCCATGCGTGGTGGCAATGACTCTTTAGCACCCTTGTCTTCTTTCAAACTTGCAATAGTGGCGATAAGTGTTGACTCCTTCTTAGGGCTTTTTACGAGCTGCATGGCTATTAGATGGACTTGTTCTTCCATCTTCGATACTTTAACTAGGTGCACCATGTATGATCCTCTTTGCTCCATGACTAGAAGTCGTTGGAGGTAAGGGTCTATCACCGCGTGGCACTCTTGGAAGAACTTCTGCCCTAGAATGATATCAAAGATGTCTAAAGGAGCGACAGTGAAGTTGGTCTTACCTTGCCACTCGCTTAGCGTGATGCTTACTATGTGCGAAACTCTACACACAGGAGTCGGTGGTGCATTGACCGTCCTGAATTGGGAGTTACTTGGACTGTAACTCATCCCCAACCTTGTCGTTGTCGTCTTGGTCATGATATTGGCCTCTGCACCCGTGTCGACCATAGCACGAGCGGGTCTTCCATTGACATACTGCGCGCCATATTCTTTCGGCTTTCCTGGCTGCTTGGTGATAACTCCGCATAATCCTATCAATCCCAACTGCGTCGTCTCTGCTCTTTCTCCATGCTCTTGTGCATCATTCTTCTTCCGCTCTCGTAGGATAGCACCAATGCTCTTCAGTTCAGGGCACCTTGCATAGCCATGCGACCCACCGTATATATAACAACCGTTTCTTTTATCGGTTTTTGTATTTCTCTCTGTGTCGCCATGACGTCCAGACTTCTTGCCATCAGACCTATAAGTATCATGATTCTTGGGACGTGGCCGCTGCTCTTCGACTTTGCCACGATCTCCCCCACCATGGTCATGACTATCTCTCACTTCCTTTCATCTGGTTCTATCGAGATTCTCATGCATGAAGTCTGTCAAAGTTTTGGCCTGCGTGATTGCTTCATCGATAGTCCTGACCTGTCGGCGTTCCAACTTTATTCTGGCCCAATTTTGCAGCCCATCCATGAAGTGGAGCAACATATCATCATCCATGAGGTTAGGAATTTGAAGTGTGAGGGTGGTGAACTCCTCCACGTACGCCCGAATGCTGCCTTTCTGCTTCAACTCCCTAAACTTGCGCTTAACCTCATATATGACGTTGTTAGGGAAAAGGGCTTTCTTGAACTCCTCGCGGAATTTCTCCCAAGTGTTGATGGTGCACATCCCTCTCCCTATCTCGGCCTCCTTGCGTCTCCACCATAGCATGTCCATCTTTGAAAGATACAACACGGCAGTGTTGATCTTGTTCTCATCACTCTTCACCCGACTACACTTGAAGTAATTCTCCAAGTGCCACAAGAAGTTTTCCACATTTTGAGCGTCACGGATGCCTTTGAATATAGGTGGCTTGGGAGACTCGACCCTGGCCTCCCTATCACGGTCGGATGACACCGATCCTCCAACTTCCACGCCTTCCTTAAGTGATTTCATGTCGGCCTTCATGGTTTCAATTGTGCTTAACGCCTCCATGAGCTGACACTCCAAGAAAGTGATAGCCTCCTTCATCTTGAACTCGGCGCTGGCGTCCCTCCAACTCCTTACGGATGTTTTCGGTCTCCTCAAGGGTGAAGTCTTCAAGAGTTTTGAACTTCTCGTCGGCCACATTCATGCGCTGGCCTAATATCTCCACGTCCTGCCTCGCCACTTCCATCCTTGCGACCCACTCCTCTCCGACGGTGGCGTCAATGTCCTCCTCGCCAAGTTCATCGTCACTTGCTTCGGTGGTCGAAGGTGGATGAGATGTTAGTGTCTCGCTTGGTGTAGGATCAAGCAACATTTCTTCATTACTCTTTTGGTGCTTCTTTCCCTTGTGGTTCTTCTTTCCACTATCCAAACGGACGTTGGTGGTGCTAGCGGCGTTCACGTCTCCTTCGTTAGCCATTTCCTTAGTATTAAACCTCGCTCTGATACCATGTTGTCACGGACTTAGAGTTTTTGCTAAAGCTTCATGCGACACTTGACAACTTACTCACTATTCTTTTAAGATCTCGTAAGCTCAAGTAAGCCTTTAAGACTAAGATCGCTAAGAGAATGCAAAGAAAGACTTAGAAAGAACAAGAGAGTTTTTGGAAGAAGGCTTTTTGTATTACTTGGAATGCTTTACACTTCAGTGATTGCTTGCTTCAAGCTTGAATGATTTACAAATAAATGTCCCATCTATTTATACTACAACCTAGGGGTTAAAGTATAAATAATATTTACTTGATAAGTCCCTTTAATAATTACACTTTGGTCTCTCTCTAGAACTCTCTACATGTTCTAGGTTATTCCAAAGTCTTCCAAGATATTTTCTATGACATTCTAGAGTTTTCTAGGGAAAGGTCTAGGAAATTTTAGAGTGTTCTACTAACCTCCCCACAACTCTAGATTCTTCTCCATTTTTCTGGTGCCAAATTTGAACTGTGAAGTGACGGGTCATGACACAATGCTCTCATGTTTCACTGCATATGACAACGACATCTAATGTTGTATGTGCATAGTCATCAATTAAAATAGGGCTAACCCATCGGTGGCCCCTTAAACTTGGCACGATCTTTCACTTAGACACCTTAACTAGACTTTGTTCATTTTAGACACCTCATGTGATGTCCCGCTGTGTCATTTTGACACTTTTTGCTGACATGACATAGTGAGTGTGATACACTCCTTACCAGCGCGTGGAGAGTTTATATTTAACCTATTTTTTTATTTTTTTTTCATCTTCTTCCCCATTTAACCACCATTTTTCAAAACTTAAACTCCTTCCATGGAGAAATAGATCTAATAGTGCTACAACACCAAGACATTTCAAGCTTAAACAACTTCTCTTATTTTGTTGCCATTCTTCCTTCTTGAAATGTTTTGAAAAAAATCAAAATATATTTTTTTAAAAGAAAATCTAGGAAATTCTTTTAGGGAACTCTTTGTTTAGATTTGAATAATTTGGTTTTATTTGAAGTTATAAGGACGAATCAGTTTTTGCAAAGAAATTATGCTTTTGGAAAATAATTCTTTT
>JAJOOS010081798.1:0-15389 GCA_029582725.1 Solanum chiquidenum | reverse complement strand
TTGACTTGTATTATGTCTCTTATACTTGTGAAGTGAAGGTTTTATCAAAATGATATGAAAGCATATATTCATTGTAAATGTCTGTTGAAGCATGTTTTAGCATGGTCTTCATACTTAGTACTTAATTGTGCTAACCCCTTTCTTTCCCTTTTTGACTAAAGTGTAGGGATTGGGGGATGGTGACATGTCATGGCTACTTGATAGGTTTCTAAGTGTTGACGATGAAGACTTGGTGAGTCCTCACAGATTTGAGGACAATACTCTACATGTTCCTTTTGATGTATTTCTAGTATTTTGTTTAAGTCTTGTATGGGCTTAGTCCCATTGTTCTATTCAAGTATTAGATGGTTTTGAGACATCATGTATAAAGTCTAGAAAGTCTTCCGCTTGTTATTTAGTGAAAGTATCTTCGTGTGTGAAGAAAGTTTTTAATCACTTATGGTTTTCTTTAGTATCTATGCGATGAACGAATGTTAAGGCTTGTATGAGACCTCCGAGAGGTCGAATATGCATGTAACGACTAGGGGGTGCTCTCGGGTCGTTACAAATTCATTTTCATAAAAAAAGGAGTATTCATGATGGATAGGTGCACGAAGATACAACCTCTTGTTAATAGGAAGAAGAGACGAAGAGTTACTAGACTGTCGGGAAAGAACTTCAGGCTGCAAATACATGATGAAATAGAGTAATATTTAAAAACAAAGCCAGTATTACACAGTTAGACCTATTTTCAACCGCAAATAAGAAATCAAACCGAGACTTCTTCATTCCCAGATATTGGCATGATTCCAGAATCAGCTAAAGAGAAAGTTTCTTCTAGAAATGATATCAATCAAGACATAGGAACACAACTAAAACATTATTCAATAGATCACAATCCTCTAGCTAGTAGCATCCTCCAACCAAATAAGCTGGAAAAAAAATGAAAAACTACACAAATTGGATCTATTAGGTGAAATATTTACCCAAATTAGACCCAATATATTTAAGAATAACTATTGATACCATCAGAGTATGTATATATATATATATATTGATGGTATCTATACACTGATAGAATCAAGCAGTAATTGAACATTTTTTTCACTGAAACTCTGAAACACTACTTCTTCCTCCTTGATGAATATATATTCTAATGGTATCAAGGAGAGACTGACTAGTTTCACTGAAGCACTACATCTTCCTCTTTGATATCATCAAAGTATGTCATGCAGTAAACGTGAATTAATAGTTAAAAATAGGGGTATGAAAGTAAAAGGGTAGCCACTTGTAAATAATTTCTCTTTTTGGGTACAAGTGTTTTTTTCCCAAAAAAGGGAACAATAAAATAGCACACACTATTTTGTTGTTGCTATTGTTCTTTATTGTACACTTTAAACTTCTTTTCTTATCGATTGCTATGTTTTTTTCATTTTTTTCTCCTTCTTTCACTTGAGTTTAATGCACTTGATCCAAAACTCTTTTGGAAATAGCATGTCTACATTCACTCCACAAGATAGTGATAAGTTGTGTACACTCTACCTTCTTCAAACCCCACCTAGTGAAATTTCACTGATTATGTTGTTCTTGTTGTTGTTAGTCATTCTAACAAAAGAAGAATGTATAATGTTAATAAATATACATATGTAAAGAATTTGGAAGAAGAGAATGATCCCAAATTTATGTCTAGTTGATTTTACGAAAGCTAGAAAATGAGGCAATTTCTTGAATGATGTTATTTTTTAGGAAATAGTCGAACATTTTTATTTTGCAATGATCGTTTAATTAGTTCATGGTCCATTACACAATGTGCATGAAGCCAATAATGACAAATTATCAATTTCATCTTATCTAAGATGCTCTCGTCAAATGTTCCCCTTCAGATATTAATGAGGTAAATGGTAAGGATATAGACAAACTTATTATATATAAATTTGTCTCATCACAAACATCTATATATAGAAAATCTGGAAGAGATTATTTTCTAAGTTATCATCAAGCATTAATTTTTTGAATAAAAAAGTGAATTCTCAAGTGATAATTAGTTTTTAGGGTTAGTCTGATAGTCTTTTTTTGCAATGATCATTTAGCTCATGGTATATTCCAACAATTTGTATGGAGCTAACAATTGAATAGGGCACATTAACTTTGTCTTGTCTAAAATGGTCCTCCTTAAATACTTTATGTAGACGTAAAAATATTTATGGAATTTTATAAGACGATTTCAATTTCACTTAGGACTCTTGAAGGCTATTCTACCCTAATCCCTAGATCATACCTACAGAAAGGGTTAATGTATTTCATTGAAGAGGCATCTCGAATATTCACATAGAGATAAAGATGTGAACGAACTATTCTTGACAACCAAATACTTCAAGAAGGTCTACAAAATCATTTTTACAAGGATATCAACTAAATCCCACGTGGTTCAAATCATCTTATATTCAAGGAATACACTACTAATAGCCCTCGAACTATGGATAAAATCCAGAGAGAAGAATCACGGAAGAAACAAATTTGTACCCACATTGCTTATTAGAAAAATTATGTTTCTTCTTATTTCATTTATGATTGCAATTTATTTTCTAGCACTTCAAAATTTGTTGCAAACAAATTGACACACTTTGTGGGACCAAATCTGTCCATCATCCCTTATCTCACAAAGCATCTCTGCATATCTGAAGCCACAAAATCGCAAAGATGGAAGGTTCCATTTTTATGGGTACTTCAAGTCTTGTCATTGAGTTTCATCGAGTCTACACTCTGATAAGCCTTTAAGTAGGGGACATCTGTAGAGATCAAAATTTCATACTCTAAAAGACAAGTACAATTTTGTTAGAATTTTTGGAGTCTACTAGATCTACTATAAACCCTAGTCCATGCTTATATAAAAGGTAATGTATCCCGTGAAAAGGCATCTTAAAATATCTCAAAAAATCCAAATCCACTTCTTGTTACAAAACCTCACAAATTCTCTTTCATACTTAGAAAATTTATCACCAAACAATGATTCTAAGTTGAAGTAAGACAAACTAAGTTTTAGAAAAAAAATCTAACTATAGTTCTTTTTTCTTTTGTTGTCTTGCTTTTTCAGCGCCACAAACTAAGATTTTGAAAGAAAACCTAATTCTAGTTCTTATTTCTTCTATCATATTTCTCTTTCAATATCGATCACATGTGTTTTTGCTGCAAATTATTCTTTATTTATGAATATGCAAAAATTTGTGATTCTTATGTTTCAATTGTCCTTTTATATGAGCATATGCAACCTTAGTTGTGTCCTACAAGGAAAGAAGTGTCCATCACGGGTAACTTCCTTGCTTATAAGGATTCCTCTGCCTTTTCAGAAACGTCTTCTAGTAGAGTCCTACAAGGAAAGTAGTTTCCTTCGTGGGTAACTTCTTTCCTTATAATGATTTTTCTTTCTTTAAGAATTCTCTTTTATTCTTGCTTTGCTTTTATTTACTATGTTTCATTATTCCAATTTGTGAACCTAGTTCACTTTATCTGGTTCACTTTGTCATTATCAAAACTTGTTTAGGAAGTTGTCATGTCATGAATTTTTCCCTTTTTGATGATTACAAATTATGATGAGGGTAGTGGAAATGGGGGTGAGTTCATGATTGTCTATTTGGGTGAAAGTTCTTGTGAAAGTGGGGATGAGGGAAAGGGTTTGAGGTAAGAGTAATAGGGTAAGGAAAGTGATTGATGTGATTGAAATGGCAATAATGAGCGCCTGACGAGTGAATGAATATAGGGATAAATGTTGGGATTCCAAGGCAGATATAGACATTTGAGGTATCTAGAGAGATCATTTGATTTTCTCGAGAATTTTTGTTTTAAAACAATGTGGAAAACAGGGGGTGAACCAATTTCTGTTGTTATAGATGACATCAAGAATGGTCTATTGTATTTAGTAAATACAATGAGGGAGAGTGCAAACCTGATATGTCATGAACATGATATGTTATAGTAAACTAAGGGTAATATCATTAGACCTAAGCTTCAGAGTTCCCTGCAACGGAAAGTGTATACCTGGTAAAGTACAAGAGTTAGTTAGTGGATATGTTAAGCACGTAACACCTATCCAATCCCAACTTCAAGATTTTTTGAGAGTGAATACATCTATTGGTAAATGAGACACAGTGAGAGCCATTTTTTCTCAAACTGCTCTCGACCCAAGGTTGTGGTGCATATGTCACTCACCTGGTCCTCAGTTAAAAAAAAGTCATGAAAATAGAAGACTTTTAAACATGTCTCTAAGGAAGTGATTAAGCTCGTCAATGTGTTTAGTCCATTTGTGTTGCACTGAGTTTTTTGCCATGTTTACTGCACTAGTGTTATCACATCTGATAGGAATACAACCAATGTTAATTAATAAGTCCTAGAGTTATTTTTATATCCAAAGAAGTTGGGCACAACATGAGGCAGTTGCAGTATTCAGCTTTAGTCATAGACATAGCAACTAAGTTTTGTTTTCTTGTAGCCCATGACACAAGCAAGGTTATAGAAAGTGAGTCATTCCTGATTTTCTTTTTCTATCCACCAAATATCATGCATAGTTTGTATCTGCAAAGCAACCAAGTCAAATGAGTGCATGTTGGGTGCTAGAAAACCTGGTTCCAAGTTCCTTTGAGGTATCACAACATACTTTTGATGGCCTTTAAGTGGGATTCCTTTAGACATGAATGGAAGCGTGCCCAAAGTACAACACTAAAAATGATGTTGAGTCTACTAGTTGTAAGATATAGCAGAGTTCTAAATATTCCTCTATACTAGGTGTCATTGACAGAACCTGGTGCATCCTTATCGAGCTTCGTAGTAGTTGCAATCAGGGTGTTATTCATATTTAGCTTCATTCATGTCGAACATCATTAGTAGCTCCTTGATCTACTTCTGTTGATGAATTGATGTTCCGGA
This sequence comes from Solanum chiquidenum, assembly GCA_029582725.1. NCBI lineage: Eukaryota > Viridiplantae > Streptophyta > Magnoliopsida > Solanales > Solanaceae > Solanum > Solanum chiquidenum. Next base: position 10,490 of record JAJOOS010081798.1, on the reverse strand, counting down.
TGAGGACGGTTTGATCTGAAGACCTGAGAAGAAGTTAACCTCTCCCATCATGCTCATTTTGAATTCACTACTCGTGAGTTGGACAACGCCAACCCTAGGTTTAGCATATGTACCTCCAAAAATTATGTCATCGACATAAACTTGAACTATGAGCACATTGGAGCCCTTCTTTTGAATAAACAATATATTGCCAGTCTTGTCTCTCAAGTACTCGTGTGTGAGAAGAAAACTTAATAGCATATCGTACCATGCTTGTAGGGCCTACTTCAATCCGTAAAATACTCTTCTTGAATAAACCCATTCAGGAAGGCCCTCTTGACGTCCATTTGATAGAGTTTGAATTCCATGTTAGCTACAAAGGCTATTAGAATCTCTATAGCTTCCATTTGGTCTACCGGGGAAAATGTCTCATCGTAGTCTATCCCTTCTTCTTGAATGGGTTTATTCAAGAAGAGTATTTTACGGATTGAAGTAGGCCCTACAAATGTCTCATCGTAGTCTATCCCTTCTTCTTGAATGGGTTTATTCAAGAAGAGTATTTTACGGATTGTATCCTTGAACCACTAACCTATCTTTGTACGTTCTTATTTTTGACGAAGATAATCAGTTTATTGAGAAAGATGTGTAGGTTTATTTTGATGAGATAGGTATGACACATCACTCGAGAAATGAAATTGGTGGGTCCGACCATGAGGAACCTAATCCTCAAATTGTGCATACACAAGGCATGGAACAAGCTTTTATCTCATCGGCTTTTAACTCTCATTCGTCCGCATAGATCCATGTGGAGTAGTTCAAAGGGATTTGATGTGATTATCATCCCTTTAGGTTTGAAAGTTGATCTCATGTGTTTCCCTCATGCGCATGCTCCACGTACATGATCTTCATTAAACCTTCGAGTTGGCAACCTTGTAACACCAGGTCCTTGGATATCAGTTTGTTCATCAGTGAGATGCTTGCATGTCCCAATCTTTTATCCCATAGTAGTGAGTTATCATTGATTGCACCTAACCATTAGAGTGATTGTTCTTTGGGACCCAAAAATGTCAACTTTGTACATGTTTGTGTATCTCTTACCCAGGAGGACCAGTTTTCTAGAGCTAGCACTAATCACTCGACACACGATTGAGGTGAATAGTACATTGTTTCCCTTATCACACATTTGGGACATATTCAAGAGATTGTGTTGCAGTCCTTCAACATAGTATACCTTATCTATTTTTTGAGAGGGTGTAGGTCCCACTCTACCAATTCCTAGAATTTCTTCTTTCTTCCTGTTTGAAAAGGCATCACTTCTGCCTTGGAAATTGTTTAGTGAGAGAAGGTTCTCCTTGTTTCCACTGATGTAAATGAAGCATGTGATGGCTAGATACCACTGCTTTTTTGTTTCCCCCTCACTAGTTCTTGCTCAATGATTTAGTGGTTAGATTTGGGTTCCCAGATCCACTTGGTCCCTGTTTATGAGTGAAAGGATGAATCAAATTTCTTCTGGCCTATTTGGATAAGGGTTTATGGTTGGGAACCAGTTTCAGAGTTCCTTTACGATTCCTCCTTTTTTCAGAAGGATGAGATTGTTTTTAATGGATAGACTTTTGTTTTTGCACATGTGGTTCTAATAAATAGGTTGATCGTATATCAGGTAAAAATCCAAAAATCAAGAACAAAAAACAAAACTTTACTTTAAAGAAAACATCAAAAACAGCCCAAATAAAAAGGAACAATTCAATGGTGCGCGCGCGCGCACACACACATATATATAGGAATCAAATGAGAACATTTTTCTCTATTCTTGGACAACAAAAAGAGTATTGAATAAGCACAAAATGAGTGAAAAAAACATAGACAAAAAAGGGGAGAAAAGAGTTTACTTGCTGAATTTTGTTTGATATTTCCTTTTAGTATAATGTCAGATAAACTCAACTAGGTTCGGATTGACACATAGCTGATTTATTGATTGAACATATATAGATCCTATATCAGGTAACAAAAAAACCAATATTTATCACTCATCAAATCGTATATCAAGTAAAAATCCCCAAATTCAAGAACAAAAAACAAAACTTCACTTGAAATAAAACATCAAAACACCTCAAATAAAAAGGAACAATTAAATCGCACGCGCGCACGCACACACACACACATATATATATATATAGGAATCAAATGAGAACCTTTTTCTCTGTTCTTGGACAACAAAAAGAGTATTGAATGAGCAAAAAATGAGTGGAAAAAAATATAGACAAAAAAAGGTAGAAAACAATTTACTTGCGGAATTTTGTTTGATATTTCCTTTTAATATAATGTCAAATAAAATCTACTATGTTTGGATTGATGCATAGTTGATTTATTGATTTAACATATATAGATACTATATCCGGTAACAACAAAACTAATATTTATCACTCCTTAGATCCTATATGAGGTAAAAATCCAAAAATTCAACAATAAAAAATATAACTTTACCTGGAAAATACATCAAAAACACCCAAAAAAGGGAACAATTAAATAGCGCACACGCCCAGAAATATATATAGACAACAAAAAGGGGAGAAGAGACTTTACTTGTTAAATTTTGTTTGATGTTTCCTTTTTGTATAATGTCAGATAATTATTCTTATCTTATATACACATCCTAGTTAGGATTTGTAGAAAATCTTAAAGATATTCTTACCAAATTTATCATTGAACATTAATTAATTATCCAGATAAGTCTTTTCTAGCAAATATTATTTTTGTCTTCTTTATGATGCTTATATAAGAAATGAAATCCAAGGGCTAAGCGTAATTCAATTATTTTTTGTCGATGAATCCTTTATATTTTGTTCAACTAACAATTAAAATGCAAGTTATGTAGCAAATATTTTAAGGAAATATGATCGAAGCTCTAGGAAAATGGTTAATCTAGATAAATCAGCAATATGTTTTAGTAAAAATGTGAGAGAGGAGGAGAAAGTTGAAATATCATTGTTGCTTGGACAACGATAAATAAAAGATCTAGCTTTGTATTTGTGTTTACCAGCTTTTGTGGGACGTTTCAAAAAAATATGCTAGAGTTTATAAAGGAGAGAGTCAAGACAAAAATAAAAGGATGGAAGGCTAAATTTTTCAACTATTGTTGGAAAAGAGATTGTGCATAAGTATGTATGTCACACCCCGAAGCTACCTGCAGGATGTGAACACAGGACCTAGGATCATGAGTGACCCCAAGCTAACCCTGCTGGCATATCATAAGCATACTAAATAAACTGAAGTAAGGAATTACTGTGCGGAAAATAAATAATGAGATAAATTGAAATGATGGGGTATACCCATAAACTATCTGAATATATAAAAAAACTGAGAGTTTAACAACAACTGAAGGTCAAACTCAAATGCTAAAGTGGAATCTACCTATGTCTGGAATGAAGCCTCTACTGGATAAAAATTTTGGAACATGCCCCAGCGAGATCTAGCAAGAACTGAAACTAAAGTTTAAAAGCAAAGGAAACATGTATGTCGTCCTTGGAGAATGAGGACTCACAACTGATACTACTGGGCTGACGATCGGGAACTAATCTTTGCGTGATCTAGAAGCTGAGAACTTGAATCTACATCACGAGAAGATGTAGCACAAAGTATATGTCAGTACTTGAAAGGTACTGAGCATGCAGGATAGAGTAAAGCTGAACAATAAACATAATTGAACCAGAAAATATATCTGACCAATGATACGAGATAAGTATGATACTAAACAGAGAATACTGAACATGAAATGACTGAATGCAGTGACCAAGATTATAACATGCTGAGACTGAACACTGAATTCTGACTGATAACGCAGTCAATTTAATATAATCTGACTTTAAGGGAGCTACTAATAACCGACATAAAACCACATGAGCTAAATGTGGAGTCCGATGTATACGGACCATCGAGAGGACCCAATATACCCTGTCAGAGGTATAGAGGCATGACTGGCGTTATCACTAAAATGATGCCCACATAAGGGACTTACAACCTACGGGGCACGTAGTTCTGGGACTTTAGGGTGACTGAACCTAGTCCACTCGGTATTAAGATACTCCCAATTGATTATGTAATTAACAATTTATGAATGATTTTCTATAATACTGGATAGCTCAAACTACTGGCATGCTAACTGAAAATGCAACATTAATGTACTGATAATGAAATATTCAAATATGAGGCATGTATATCTGAAATATCTGACCTAGCATGTGTAATTCATGAACTAAAAGAACTATATAGCTAGGTTCTGAATTTATGAAAGAATCTACTCAAAACAATACCAAAATCATGATAATCTGTTTAGGAACATTAAGGTAACTAATTCATAATGAACTGCTGAAATTTTAGAAACCCTAGGTCTAGATAATATTAAAGGAATCAAGAATCTTACTGAATTCTAGGGACCTAATGGGTGAAAGGAACCCAATAGTGTAATCCCACATACTTTGTGACAAAATTCACACAGAAATATTTCGATTTTGGGGCAGGAACTGATGAAAACTTGATGCGTTGTTTAACTAGGGCTGCTCAACTTTCTCCTCTATTTTACTCGAAGTTTTGATGAATTTGTGGTGAATAATTCATTAGGTTAGGTTCTAATTAGTTTACTAGGCTAAAACTGACCCGAACTACGTAGTTTAGGGGTTAAACGACGTAATTTAGGGGTCCAACGCATAAGGAAAAGGCCAAACGACTCCTGACTTAAAATATATTGAAGCCACCGATGGGACTGATCTATGATACTTGGACTAATGTATGATCCATCCTGTCAGTCCATCGATCGACTTCAGAGGATTGATTCTAGGGAGGTCCTGAGGGTCTCGACCTACGAACTGATTGATAGTCCGTTGACTGATCCACGATCCATCCTGTAAGTCCGTTGATAGACTTCAGAGGATGGGTTCTGGGGTCTTGAGGGTCTCAACCTATGGACTGATCCATGATCCTTCATATCAGTTTGTCGATCGACTTTAGAGACCAGGTTTTTAGAGGTCCTGAGGGTCTCAACCTATGGACTGATCAACGGTCTGTGGACTGATCCATGATCTGTCTTGTCAGTCCGTCGATTGACTTCAAAGACCAGGTTTTGAGTCCTCGATCCACAGTCCTGGACCATGGTCCGTGGTCTAACCTAGGGTCCGTGGGTCATGCCTTAGAAAAGTTTTTGTCTGAGTTTCTGGGGAGGGTTGCAGGTGTCCATTCACGGACCACCAGGACGGGTCGTGGGTCACCCTACGGTCCGTGGGTGGGCACTGTGGGTTACACCTGCAACTTCTGGAAATCTGCTGGTTTGGTGTGTTTTTGGATATGGGTGTTACATTAACTCCCTCTTGGGAACATTCGTCCTCGACTGAAGTTTAAACTAGTTGGTTAGGGAGGGAAAGAGTTGCAAACCCTACCACTAATTTCTAGAAACTAATTTCTGACTAAACTAAGTTCCAAGGACATGCAAATACATTAAAAATGCCAGTACAAACTGAAGGAACATGATACTAAGACTGAAACTATTCATGAATGACTGAAACCTGGAGAGGAACTATTACCTCAAGCTGGAATGGAATCAGATGGAAAGAAATGAGGATACTTGGCCTTTATGGTTGTTTCTGCTTCCCAAGTAGCTCTCTCTACGGATTGACTCCTCCACGAAACCTTAACTGAAGAGACTTCTTTGTTTCTCAACCTTTGAACCTGACGATCAAGGATCTCAACTGGTACATCTTCATAAGTGAGACTATCCTTCACAACCACACTTTCTAAAGGTACAATAGATGCTGGATCACCCACACACTTCTTCAACAACGAAATGTGAAAAAATCAGATGCACTGCTGCTAATTTTATTGGCAACTCTAACTCATAAACCATTTTACCAACTCTTTTTAAAATCATGTAAGGTCCTACATATCTAGGACTGAGCTTCCCTTTCTTGCCAAATGTCATCACCCCCTTCATAGGTGACACTTTCAGGAAAACCCAATCATTAACTTGGAACTCTAATTCCCTTCTCCTTACATCTGCATAGGACTTCTAGTGATTCTGGGCTGTCTTAAGTCTATCTCTAATGAGGTGCACTTTCTCCATAACATCATGAACTGAATCTGGCCCTATCAAAGTTGCTTCACCTACTTCAAACCACACAACTGGAGATCTACATCTACGCCTATACAATGACTCATAAGGGGCCATCTAAATGTTGGAATGGTAGCTATTATTGTAAGTGAACTCTATAAGAGGAACGTGATCATCCCAACTACCCTTGAAATCGATCACGCAAGATCTCTACATGTCCTCTAAGGTCTGAATGGTACGCTCTGCCTAACCATCCATCTGTGGATCAAATGATGTGCTAAGATTAACTTGAGTACCAAGACATTCCTGAAAAGACTTCTAGAAATGAGAGTTAAACTGAGATGATAGAAATAGGAACTCCATGCAACCTGACTATCTCATTAATGTAAAGCTTGGTGTTGTCCTCCACCGAATTCGTAGTCTTAACAGCTGAAAAGCACGCAGACTTAGTAACTCTATCAACTATCACCCAAATGGAATCATGTTGTCTGCGAGTACAAGGTAAATCTGTAATGAAGTCCATGTTAATCATTTACCACTTCCAAGTGGGAATGTTGATCTCTTGAGTCATACCTCTTAGTTTCTGATGTTTTACCTTCACTCGCTGGCAATTAGGGAACTTAGCCATAAAATCTGCTATATCCCTTTTCATACCATTCCACCAAAGACATCCTGCAGATCACGGTACAATTTAGTGGCGTCGAGATAAATAAAATATTTGGAGTTATGAGCTTCTTCAAGAATCTGTTGTCTCAACTCACCCACCTTAGGAACACCTAATCGACCCTGATAGTGAAGCACACCATCTCCCCCTTGGGAGAAAACCTCAACTTTGTGCTAATGAACTGCACCATTTAGTTGAACTAGTATGGGATCATTGTCTTGCTTTTCCTTAACATCTTCTACCATTGAGGATTCTGACCCATTCTGAACCATTACACCACCATCTGATATGCTCATACGGAGAAATCCTAAGCGAATAAGCCTGTGAACATCCTTTGCTAGTTCCTTTCTTTCTTTCTCAACATGTGCTACACTACCCATATATAGTCTACTAAGGGATCCTGCTACTATATTGACCTTACCAGGATGGTAATGCACACTCATATCATAATCCTTGAGGAGCTCAATCCATCTCCTCCAGCGAAGATTCATCTATTTATGGATGAACACATACTGAAAGCTCTTATGGTCTGTGAACACATCTACGTGAACACCATACGAGTAATGTCTCCAAATCTTAAGTTCAAACACCACTGCTGGAAGCTAGAGGTCATGAGTTGGATAGTTCTTCTCATGCACCTTAAGTTTTCTAGAAGCATAAGCTATACCCTTACCTCGCTGCATCAACACACAACCTAGGCCGACTCTGGAAGCATCACAATATATAACATAACTGTCTTAACCTTTTGGTAGAGTCAAAATAGGAGTTGTAGTGAACCTAGTTTTCAGTTCTGCGGAGCTCTTCTCACACTCATCTGAACACATAAACTTAACCTTTTTTTAAGTTAACTTAGTTGGTGGAGAAGCTATGGATGAAAATTCTTCTACGAACATTCTGTAATAACCAACCAAACCCAAGAAGCTTCTGATATTTGTTGGAGAGGTAGGTCTGGGCCATTGTTTTACTGGTTCTATTTTCTGAGAATCCACTCGGATCACTTCACTAGACATAATATGCCTGAGAAAAGCAATGGATTGCAACCAAAAATCATTTGCTAAACTTATCTAATAACTGGCGATCTTTGAGAGTTTGCAGGACAACCCTCAAATGATTCACATATTCTTCCTCATTCCTAGAGTAAATGAGGATATTATCAATAAAGACGATAACAAACAAGTCCAAATACTACTTGAACACTTTGTCTATCAAATCCATGAAAGCTGCAGGAGCATTGGTTAGTCCAAATGACATAACTACAAATTAATAATGATCATACCGAGTTCTGAAGGCTGTTTTTGGGATGCCACTATCTCTGACTCTAAGTTGATGATAATCGAATCTGAGGTCTATCTTTGAGAAATGACTAACACCCTGAAGTTTGTCAAGCATGTCATCAATCCTGGGAATAGAGTACTTATTCTTGATTGTGACTTTGTTCAACTTCCTATAATCAATGCACATTCTAAGAGAACCATCTTTCTTCTTTAGGAACTACAATTGTGCACTCCATGGGGAAATACTAGGTCTGAAAAAGCCCTTATGTAGAAGGTCTTTCAACTGCTCTTTCAATTCCTTAAGATCAGTAGGAGCCATTCTATAAGGAGGAATAGAAATAGGCTGGGTATCTGGAAGGAGATAAATTCCAAAGTTAATTTCCCTTTCGGGGGGAACTCCGGGAAGATCTTCTAGAAACACCTATGGAACTCATTAAATACTGGAACTGACTCAAGAGTTGGGGTTTCAGAGCTTGAATCCTTAACCCGAACTAGATGATAGAGATAACCCTTGGAGATCATCTTTCTGGCCTTAAGGTATGAAATGAATCGGCCCATAGGTGCTAAGCTACTACCCTTCCATTATAAGATTGGTTCGTCTGGAAACTGAAAACGAATAATCCTAGTTCTACAATCGACTAAGGCATAGAAGGAATATAACCAATCCATACCTAGAATGATATCAAAATCTACCATTTCTAACTTTACAATATCTGCTGAGGTGACCTTCTAAGAGACTGTGACAACGCAATTTATGTATACCCGTCTAGCTATAACTGGGTCACCGACTGGAGTAGAGACTGAGAAGGGTTCAGAGAGAGTTTTTGGACCGACACTAAAGTTTATTGCTATATAAGGAATTACAAAAGACAAAGTAGCCCCTCTTATCTTTCCACTAAGGGAACTATACGTTAAGTTGGTAGAATGGCAATTCCACCCTATCACTGCCAGTCACTTGCATCAATCCAAAGATTTTCTTAACTTCATCAATAAAATTTTATGGGTCCTCACCAGCTTGCGACCCTAAAAACTCAGGTGGATTCATCCTTACAATATCTCGAACCCTAGCTGCTACTAATCCACCATTTCTATTAGTAGGAACTGGAACCTGCTGATTGTTCTGTTTGGTCATACTCTGAGCCAAAAACTGAATCGCATTCCAAAACTCTATATTCAAAACCTCATGGTCTTGGACTAGAGGAAATGCATTAGCATTGCGTGCATTATCATTCCATGCGTAAGCTCTATGAGGAGGCATAATCTTAACCGCATAACGACGGATTAGAAAGGAGATCATACCCCTGCACAATAAGAATAACAAGAAAGTGATTTTTTTCTTAAGACACTTCGTAGACTCCCTCACATTATATGTGGTGCACTTCACACCCATGAAAAGGACTCTACTTAGTGCTACTTTTAAAAAAATCCTAGAACTCTTAAACCTAGTGCTCTGATACCAAGTTTCTCATGCCCCGAAGCTACCCCCAAGATGCAGACACGGGACCTAGGATCACGAGTGACTCTAAGATAACCATGTTGGAATATCATAGGGATACTAAATAAACTAAAGAAAGGAAATACCATGCAGAAGCTAAATCATGAGATAAACTGAAATGATGGGGAATACCCATAAACTATCTGAATATATAAAAAACTGAGAGTTTAACCACAACTGAAAGTTCAAACTAAAATGCTAAAGTTGAATCTAACTATGTCGGATATAAAGCCTCTACTGACTAGAAATGATGGGACATGCCCAGGTAGATCTAGAAAAAACTGAAACTAAAGACTAAAAGCAAAGGAAACATGTTTATCTTCCTTAGAGAATGAGGACTGATCACTGATATTGTTGGGCTGAAGATCGCAAACCGATCTATGTGTGACCTGGAAGCTGAGAACATGAACCTACATCACGAGAAGATGTAGCGCAGATTATGCGTCAGTACTTGAAAGGTACTAAGCATGCAAGATAGAGTAAAGTTGAACAATAAACATAACTGAACCAAAACATATATATGAGCAATGATATGAGATAGGTATGATACTAAACTGAGAATACTCAACATGAAATGATTGAATGCAATGACAAAGTTTATAACATGCTGAGATTGAATACTAAACTGAGACTGATAACTTGTTCAATGCAATAGAATCTGACTGTAAAGGAGCTACTAATAACTGACATAAAACCACATGAGATAAATATAGAAACCGATGTATACGCCTCATCGATAGGACCCAATATACCCTGCCAGAGGTATAGCGGCATGACTGGCGTGATCACTAAAATGATGCCCGTAGAGGGGACTTACAACATATGGGGAACATAGTTGTCACGACCCGAGAGTACCCCCTAGTCGTAACATGGCGTATTCGACCCTGAAGGGGTCTTATACAAGACACATAGTCATTCATTGCATTCAATAATGAAAATAGTGCGGAATAAAAACTTATTTACATCCACACATTTAAACTT
>JAJOOS010081796.1:0-18205 GCA_029582725.1 Solanum chiquidenum | reverse complement strand
AAATTTCAAGGTAATTTAATCACATCTTTCATTACTAGGCAATTCTAGTCTTAATTGATCATAAGGGTTCAATTCTAACTTTACAAGTCAAGATCAATCATATACAATAGATCTAGTTAAATTTATGATTATATCATCCTAACTTTGATCAATTACCACACATAACATTGAATTAGGAAGATGACATATGAACCTTCAGCTTTGCCTCTAATGGCATAAACCCACAAAGATCACATTCATCAATTTAGATTAGGGTTTACCATATAAATCACATGAAATTATCATAATATCATTAAAAAAAGATAAATCAATCATAATTGGCTGATATCCACTAGATTGGAATCATACCCAAATCCTACCCACAATGAAGCACAACCCTAGCTAGAATTGGGTTTTTTATTTCATAACTGGGGAAACTATGGGGGCTCCATGGGTGGAAGAACCCATGGATGATTAAGATTCACATACATTTATTCAAAGCCCCAAACAAAACTTGAATCAATGGAGAAACACTGCCCTCTTCACTTCTCTTCTTCTTCTTCTTAGCTTCTAGAGAGAGAATATTTGGAGAGTGATTTGGGGTCTTTAGATGAATGAGTAAAAGTGATTAGTTTAGGGTCTTATTAGGAATTTATAGGTTGTCATTTAACTGCTTAACCGACCTCTCTAAGCCCTTAATTAATTACTAACTTAATTCCCAAACCCCTAACTTAAACTAAATGTTAAAAACTGGCAGCACCTACGCCCACCCATCAACGGACCGTGGATGGGTCTACTTCCCATGTTGTCAAGTCGTAGGTTGGGTTTGAAGCTCCCCTTGGCAGGCCTTGACCCACGACCCCAACCCATGGGGCGTGGGTCAACTCGCGATCCGTGAATTGCCACTCGTGGACCATGCTGTTTTTACAGCTTTTTGGGCAGTGTTGGGGTCCTCCTCTAGGATCCCTTGGGTGATCATTGGGGAGTCGTACCCGGACTTTTAACCCCTAAAACCCATGTTCTAAGTACAGGAACCATTTATTTTTATTTTAATCCTCATACGACACTCCAAAACTCTTACCAAAGGCTCTAGAACCCACTAGTTCAACTCACTAAATTCCAGGGTGTTACAATATCCCCCACTTGGGAACATTCGTCCACGAATGACACTTTAAACACCTCTTAAAGTTTAAACTCTATCTTAGCAGACCATTATGCATGCACTGTATCTAATATGCACACAACCAAGCAAGGAAACTTCAAATTCAAAACAAAACTCATCCAATGCAACATAAGGGAGTAGGGCTACTTCTACCAACTCAAAAATGCATCAATTCTATAGCTACTCTTTTTAAAGGAGAAACTACCATCTCCTAACTACAACATGCTCATCACATACTCATGGAGCCTAAATGCACATTACTTCTCAAAAAGTATTCATTCAATGAGGAAATCTTTCAACTCCAACTAGGGCATGCTCATACTCAACTCATGTAGTCTATATGCAAGTCTACAAATGCACTACAACATGAGAGAAAGAACAATGTATATAAGCCATTTCTAACAAGAACTAAGCATTTTCATGAACATGCATTTAAGGAAATCATGGCAACACATAAATCACACAATGACACCACTAGATAGGCACACTATCCCCCACTTGGGAGTAATGCCTATACAAACTTTTCTAAACATCATACATACTAAAAACAACTTCAAATCCAATCATAACAAGTCAAAAAGGACAAGAAATCCAGAAATTTACTAAAGCATAAAGCACATACCTGAAAGGACACGAGGAGATCACTCTTGATCTTCTCTAGATTGGAGACCATAAAACTTATTCTTCTTTTGAGGCTCCTCATCAACCCCACTAGAGTCAACTTTCTTACCCTCTCTTCCTTTAGCTTTAAGAACCGGAAAATCTCTCATTTTGTGCCAATCCTTCCCATACCCATAGCAACCATCCATGCCGGCTAGGAACTTACCAAGATGATTTCTCCCACACTTGGTGCAACTAGGCTTAGGATATGGAGAGTCTTAGCCAAAATACTTTGGTTTAGTCCTAGGCCTACCTTGTCCACCGGACTTAGCATTAGGAAAGTTCCCATCATCGAATCTAGCTCTTTTCCCCTCCCTATTCATTTTCTTAAGATTTTTCTCCTCAGTTTATTGTGCATGCACCATGAGACAGGAAATATTCATACTAGGGATAATCATAACCGAATGGCATTCATTGACCACTAATTCAGACACTCCCATCACAAACTTATTCAGCTTGGCCCTTGAATCCCCCACTATGGTTGAAGCATATTTGGATAGTTGGGTGAACTTAAGGGAATACTCTTTTACACTCATACCCCTTGCTTAAGATTGATGAATTCCTGCATTTTTAGCTCCCTCAATTCTAGGGGAAAGAACCTATCAAGGAATTCCCTTTTGAACTCTTCCCACTCTATTGGGCCCTCTCCTATTGGTCTACTATCTTTCCATTGCTCATGGCATATTTGTGCTACATCCCTCAATTGGTAAGCGGCTAGATACGCTTTATCTACCGAAGTCAAGATCATGATGGCAAACACCTTATACACCTCATTTATAAAACCTTGAGGGTTTTCCTCCACTTTGGAGCCATAGAACTCCATAGGGTTCATCCTCCAGAACTCTCTTACCCTAGAAGAAACCATCATCCTTATTGGGTTTACTGGAGCTACTACCTCTCTATTGGCTTGCACAATCAAGGCTTGAGCTAATAATTGTATAGAAGCCCTAAACTCCGTAAGAGTGGCATTTCCAATTGGAGGGTCATTTGGAACTTGAGGAGGATCTTGTAGAGGGACTTGATTTGGAACTTGAAAAGGAACCTCTTGCTCCCCATCACCTTCCTTAACTCTCCCAGCATTAGCCCTAGTATTTTCCATAACCAAAAAAATCATTGGTAAACACTAGAAGGAGAACCTACTATAGCTAAACTTCCATGGCACGACTAAGAGAATGAAGAAGTGATATTTCCTTAACATCCAATAGCCTCATATTCATAAAAGTGGTGCGCTTCACATTTATGAACAAGACTCTACTACATGTGGTTTGAGATAATCCTAGAACCATTTTAAACCTTGGGCTCTAATACCAAGTTTGTCAAGAACCCAGGGGTACCCCCTAGACGTAACACGACGTACTCAACCCCGAAAGGGTCTAATACAAGCCCTTCGCATCATAACTAAGGTAATAGAAAAGTATGGAAAATTTAAAACTTTTTTAAGACCACACAATCAAAATTATTTGCATAAGCAAGCAGAAGTCTTTACTACAACCTTTGTCTCAAACAATCTATTTAAACACATGATTAAAAGTCTTTGGGATTCATCCCATAGAGAGTCTAATACATAAAGAAAAGACATAAAGGAAACATGGGTTTGTCCTCGAAGCTATGAGGACTCACCAATTCCTCAACTCTTCTTGATGCTTGGAAACCTAGCCTTCAAAGCAACTCAATCTCCTCAACCCTACATTTGTTTAGAATGTAGGCAATATGCGTTAGTACAAAATGTACCGAGTATGAAAGCTAGCACAACATCATAAGAGCATCTCAAAATGGTTAGTCAACATAAGACATAAGCATAAGAGATAATAATATGTTCATAACACCATCAACATAGCCATAGAATAATCATCAACACATGTAACATATAAACGTAAGTCAACTTAAGATATATTTAATGAGCATAGGAGATACATCATGTTCATCGCATAGTCTTTACTTAGACTTTCATGGTTACATACTTCAACCCTTTATATTACAAGAGAACTACTTCACAAGACACCTCCAAGTATGCTTGTGCAATGCAAGGATAGCATCCCATACTACCATCCAAGTTAAGTACCTCTCTTTGGTCATTCTTAGGCATAGTCTACCTTTATATTCAAGACTTAGGTCTTCATGTCATCATAATTATAATCTATGTACATGGTCAACTCTTAAGCTTCTCTATGCCATAAGGGTACCATACTTCTAAGTAACCCCAAATCACACTTGTGCAATGCATGAAAGGCATCCGTAACTATCCTTCACACTAAGCATAGCCTTGAAGTCATCCTAATCTTATTCACCCTACTTTTGCTCATTATTACCTTAACTCTCATAACTAAGGAAATCTCTCACCTTTTGTCAACTATAAGTATAAAAGTCAACTCTATCCCAATCATATCTCAAGACTTCTCTTTAGTGATCGTAAGTCATACTTGTACAATGCATGCATAGCACCCCATAATACTATACATGCTAAGTACTACCTTTATATCCTCATGCTAACACTTCTTGGTTTGGAACCTAGTTCCTCTCTTTAACTTTAGAACACTATGAGGTAGTCTCTTAAGCACATCTTAGTTCATTCTTAGGTTGAACCCTATGAGATACTTCCTTTAGCATGTCTAAGTTTACTTATACTCCTGAACACTATGAGGTACTTTATGAAGTAAGTCTTGGTTCAATTATGCTTTAGAACACTATAAGATGCTCCTTAAGTATGTCTTAGTTCATAGGATACGGAGATTGCTACTAGGAACCTTAACTCAACTATGTGAAGGCTCCCATCTCATGAGACATAACTTTGGTAAAACCCACACTCTACTACTTAAGAGTTCCCCCTTTTTACGTGGATAGTCCTCAAATAAACTAGGTTTGGCTCTCCTTTCTTCTTGGAGTCCGGACCCTATCTTGTGTGACACTCGATCTCATCTTCAATATCGACTTGTGGCCAAGCATACACCTCAATATTTACTTGTTAAGCCTTGCTTAACACTCATCTCATGGAAGGATGTCCTTGACAATCAATCCATGTTCAAGTGATTCTATCACTTTTATCTATCAAGCATTCATAAGGTAGGTTAGGTGAGTATAGGCCTTTCACCATAATCCAACCTATTAGACTTCTATTCTCTTTTAGACTTTACTCTCAAAGCCTTTACATCAATAGTGAATCACATTAGCTTCACCCTAAAGCCCTATCTATCATTATCACAAACCCTACTCTCAAGGTTTCTTTCTTAATCTCTTCTTTATACCTAGATTTCAAGGTAATTTGATAACATCTTTCATTACTAGGTGATTCTAGTCTTAGTTGATCATAAGGGTTCAATTCTAACTTTATAAGTCAAGATCAATCATATACAATAGAGTCTAATTCAATTCATGATTATATGATCCTAACTTTTATCAATTACCACACACAACATTGAATTAGGAAGATCACATATGAACCTTCAACTTTGCCTCTAATGGCATAAACCCACAAAGATCACATTCATAAATTTAGATTAGGGTTTACCATAGAAATCACATGAAATAATCATAATATCATTAAACAAAGCTAAATCAATCATAATTGGGTTATATCCACTAGATTGGAATCACACCCAAACCCTACCCATAATGCAAGCACAACCCTATCTAGAATTGGGGTTTTGATTTCACAAGTGGGGAAACTATGGGGGATCTAATGTTTGCAAAATCAATACAAAACTTCCAATGCAAGTGTCTATGATCGTACAATACTAAAGTAACCCAACCAAGGGTTGGGGTCGAGTCCCAAGGGAGTGGGATTGAGAATTAATAGGAAAATAAAATTAGTTCTAATTAGCAATAACTAGAAACTTTTTTGAATACAAACATCTTAAATCTAAGGGGTGACGCAAGCGTCAATTATCAATGGGGGTTTGTCACAAGTAAGAAAAAACAGTAAAAATGTAAAAAGTACTAATCAAGGAGATGGATTCTTGGGATGTCATTGGAATATGGGTTAGACTAGACTATTTGGTACATGTTTTTTATAGTAAATCTCTTGTATATTGGTGACTAGGCTAGACTATAGTGGGGATAAATTCTCTCTCGAGAAACTTACCCCAAATCAAATGGGTTCCTCTCGGACACCCACTTGCCGTATGAAGAACAGCCTTCACCTTAGCCCACTCACTCTCTCGAGCTGAGTGTGTGGGAGAAGGACTAGGGTTCACTCTCTCGAAATGAACCTCATGTCTACCCACTCCCACCGGCCATCAATTTAATAGTCTTAGTTTTACGACCTCTCTCTCTCGCAAACCGAAAACACAAACGTGAAATCATATCTGCAACTACAATTTGATTAAGTTCCACCACAACTACTAAATGAAATCACATCTAAACAACAAATAAATCATCAACAAGCAAGACCCAACACATAATCTAACCCATATTCACAAAAGCACACCCCAAGAATTGGGGTTTTAGCTAGAAATGCTTATGAGATAGAAATTTATACCAATATGAGTTTGCTTTCAAATGGGTATGAAGATTTAAGTCTCAAAACAAGTCAAGAGTGAAGAATCCACAAGACCCAAGTCCAAAATCTTGGAGTTGAAACCCTTTCAACCTTGAAGTTCTTCAAAACCCTCTCCAAACTTAGAACTCAAAAATAGAAGCAAAGTATAAAAAATTACTGTTCAATGCAAAAAATTCGATACTAGAATAATAATTCTCAACGAGTATTTAAAGTTTTCAAAAATCTGTGTTGCAGCGGATCATTCGACGTCGTTAGTCGAGATCGCCGATCAACTCGGCGATCCGCCCCTTGGTAGGTTTCATCGCCGTTTTGCTCTATCCTTCAATATCGTCATATTTTGGGTCATTGGGCGACATAATACTGCTTCGTGGAACTGTTCGGTGACACACCAACTGCTCTTTTTCACCGCCGATTTGATACTTTCTTTCAGGGCTCAGTACACTTGAACAAAAGGCGAGACTAAGATCTTTTGGTGATTCGCCTAATAGGTTCGGCGATCCGCAGATTTTCATTTCTTCGTTCTTTCAGCTGCCTTTGTTCCTTTTTTGCAAAGTAGTGTCCATGCTTTCCCTCAAACTCCAAATACCTGAAACTTAAGGGTTTTCATCAGATATTGAGACAAAATATGCATTTGAGGACACTAATTCTATCAAAATATAGCGCTAAATGAGTCCAATTTGTGGACTCATCAACACCCCCAACTTAAACTTTTGCATGTCCTTAAGAAAACTCAAGTTTAGCCATTCAAAAAGGAGGTCTCAAACAGTGCTACACAAGACTCAATCATGAATGCACACAACAAGACTCAATTTACTTATGCAAAGATCAAATGTGTACCCAAAGATTCAAGTTGTGACACACCAATACCAAAGAATCTCGTGATCACAATACTTGCTTCAAATGCAAGTTCAAGCTCAAGCAAAGTGTTCAAATACCCTCACACAAGGAATAATTCCATATTCACACACAATGGTTTGCAATTTAAAGTTTCGGAATCAAATGCGACGCTCAGTCTCACAAGGAAGAACACAATGCATGCTTTCACCCATAGGTTTTCCCGTATTTTCCAATCAACATTTGTTTTAGCTCACTCAAGATCAAAAAGGTCTTTTCAAGGCTTGTAATGGGGCGGAGTGTAAAGATATGGTCATTTTGGCTCAAGGGATATAGTCCTCATAAAATGTGGTGTGAACAACATTTCCTTTCCTTTTCTTCGTCATTCTCATTTGTACTCACAAGTAGTCCCATTATTCATTTCCCATGGATAGTTGGGAACCCCATTTTCTTTGTATTTTCACAACTTTATTCCACATATTTTTCATTCTTTTTCTTTTTCTTTCCTTTTTTTTTTATATATGAAAGGGTTCCATTTTTCTCAAAATCATGGGTAGAAGGGACTTCCTAGCCCTTCTTAACTTACCTACACTTTTCACCGCACCCCCAACTTAGGCTTTTGGCCTAAGTTGGCTATTCAAACTTACCACAACTTCATGTGGATTATGGGTAATGGATTAAAAGGAGGTCATGTTTTCATCAAGTTTCTTCCAAAGAAGAGTAAGGCTCAAGGGGAGTTCAAAAGAGGTTCACACACTCACTAGGTAGGCCACAAAAAAGGTATATGTCGAATTGGTTCACACTCTTTAAAACTGCCTAAGATCATTTCAAGAGTTCACATCACTTCAGTCAATTGGACCAACAGGGCAAATTCTAGGATTCATCATGGACAATTCACAGTAAGCTCATCACACTAGGCATTCACACTACAGTCAAACAAGACTCCACACTTTTACTAGTGTGCAACGGTCATCACAAGAGACTGGATTCGATAACAGGCTAGTCACAACGAGATGCAAAGAGTTCACATATTGTCTATGCACCTTCATTTGGCCTCGTTGTAGCCGTACATTCATGTTTGTTTGATTAAGAACACTATTAGAGTCATCGGTATTAATCAAAACCGAGACTCAAATTTTGTAAAAGAATAGCCACATTCAACACACAAGAGGTGGCAAAAAAAATTCGAAAGGGTAAAAATCATTAAACATGGAGCCATAAGCTCAAACATCCACAAAATGCAGTGTATAAACACGATAATTGATCACAACCCAAAATATAGTCAAAATACAATAAATATGCACAAAGGTAAAGTGGTCCTCACTCCACCAGAAATAAAAGTATTTGTCCTCAAATGTGAATAAAAGTATCCAAAAATAAAAATAAGTAAGATAGAGAGGGAGGTAAAGAATGGTCATGTCTATGCAGTCGCTCCCTCTATCAGGGTCTCTGTCTAAATCAGGGCATCAGTGCCTGGAGCATATATCTGGTCTCAGGTTTCAGTACCCGGACTCACCTCATGAGGAATAGAAGTGCCAGATCCACTAGGAGCTATTGTGTACATCTCAGTCAGCGATGGCTGGACCACTGGCTGCATAATCAATCCCACAAGATCTGGCAAATCTCTGAATATGCTTTCATCGCGGCTCTCCTGCGTCTCCTCCTCATACACTACTATCAGCTTCTCATCGGTCGCTGCATTTGACTTTTCCTCCGCTATGCCACCCCTATGCACATCTTCGGTGGTAGCCGAATGAGTCCCCGAGGTCTCAGGAGTATCCCTATCATCATCAGCCTCTAGCAGTGAAGTGAAGTCAGTAGACTTAAGATAGTCTATGCCCTTCCTCAAACTCATAACCTCGGCTTTCAAAGTTGTCACCTCAGAGGCATCCCCATGTATTCTCTCACAAGCATGACTCTCACTGTCAAAGCATCAACAGAAGTCTGAAGGGGGTAAGTGTTGCTAGTATGGCCCTGTCGATCATCTTCGGAATAGACCTCTCCAGTCGGGCAGCCCCACATTAGCTGACTGGGCCAAGTTTCCTATCTTCAGGATCATCGCCTGAGTAATCTTCACTAGCTGGGAGGAGGGGGAAGAAGAACCTGGTACCTGTGAGGTAGAGGAAGGTGGAGATGTACCTGAAGGCTCAGAGGCTGGAGTAGACGCAGATGGCCCTGCTGGCAACGAGTCAACATCAACCTCAAGGGTAGTGTCTGTCGGAGTTGATCTCATCCTATCAACCTCCTCTCATGTGAACTCGGCCTTAATACGTTGGATGTCCATGGAGGATAAAGGGATGACCTCTATATCATTCGCAGGATCTCGGGGTACTCCGACACGCCGGCATAACTCAGTGATCAAAACCGAGAATGACAGAGAGGTAAGTCTCTGCTTAGCTCTCATGGCCATCTCCTGCGAAATCAGCTGTCCTAGGTCAATCCGCCTTCTGGCCATGATATAACCGAGGCAAGCCACCTTAAGATGACATACAATAGACTCGTTCAAGGATGGCATTATGGTGTTGTTGATGAAGCCAAACCAGAACCTGGAGGCGATGTTTATATCCCTCTTCTCAATGGGAACTCCTACATCGATCCACCTTGGGGTGCTATCAGAAATCAGAGGAGCCAACCAACCCTTCAAATCATCCAAGGATAAAACACTAGGCAACCCCTCGTAAGGAAGTAAAGAGTACAATGGTCTACCTAATACAAATTTAATATGCTCGTTGTGACACTCCATCACCTTGCCTCTAACCATGACCGACTTCACCGGTCGAAACTCACTTGCCTTCTTCTTGTTCTTAGAAACCAACTCATATATGCTGTGTAAAACTCCCTAACTTAAGAAGGAAGGTAAGGGCCTCGGGGTCGTATGAACTGCTCAAACTCATGGTAGCGGAGGGTGTCCAAAACATCTGGGTATTTGCCTTCCAGACCCTCCATAGATAGCAACTTCTCCTCTATGATAGTCTGTACTCTTTCACCTTTTAGTCTGTTGAGTAATCTAGGTAGAGGAGCAATAGGTAGTGCAGGAGTCATTGTTGGTGCCTGAGCTGGTACTGATTCAGTAGTAGTTGTGGTAGCATCTGAGGGAGCTCCGGTAGGCGTAGGCTGAGATCTAGTTTTGTATCTTCTCCTTTGAGGAATCAAGAACTCCTCATCTTCTGGTTCTGGAAAATCAACTTAGGGTTCAGTAGCTATCCCTTTCCTAGCTATGTATTTTTTTCTCTAGCCTTTGTCTCCCGGTAGGAGATCTTGCTTTCATTTTTGTGGAAGGTTTGATCTTCCTTCATTTATATAAAGCCCTTTGCCTTTTTCTAGGGTGGCTCATTTAGATTTATGCGTACCATATCTGCAAAAGATCGAGAGAAATTAGGAGAGAATCAAACACAATCACAGAGAATCTTATTGTAGAGAGACTCGTTGATCCAGTCGGTAAATCACCGAACCTCTTTGGTGAGCTAGATCGCGCTCGCTGAAGGGGTTAGCTTGCAAATTTTGGAAAATCGGCCATGGGATATCCTGATCGGCGAATCGTCAAACACTTTCGACGAACAAGTGATTATCCTCCGAAAGTAACAGTGCAACATAAACTCAGGGGTGCAACCAAAGGGCGAGAAGAATACTTTCAGCGAGTCGCCGAGTGCTTTCGGCGCCCTCAGGCTTCTCGCTGGAAGTTACAATGTCAAATATCAATCAAGGTGCCAAATTATCGACAAGATGGGAACATTAGGTGAACCGCCAAGTCATTCAGCGAGCTAGACCTTGCTCTCCAATCAACCCAACGTGCCTATATTCAACCTATCTTCTCTAATTCAACCCAGCAACCCCCGAAAATAAAATCAAAGCATGCACTCATGGAATTCAAACAAGACCCGTACTACCCATCACCCCGGGATACTCAGATCTTTCTTGGTTTTGCCAAAATTCGGCATTTGGCGATATTTGCTCTTAAAAGGGGTGTCGCTCGCTCAATCATTGAGCAATTTTCGTCATTTAACCCATGCATGGGTTACTCAAACTTCACCCAATCAATCTAAACAACATGCAAGCATCACCCAATCAAGTTTCATTCATTCCAAGGCATAAAAATATGGGCATTTTGACGATCAAAACAATACAGGCAAGATTTTCAAATTAAAATTGGCAATCAATCATTATATCCCTTTCAGAGAGGCCCATCCCAGCACACATCACTAAGATACAATCATAGAAAATGAGTACCAACTTCAATAAAATAAACTCGGGGTTTGGAAAACTAACATTTTATGTCGATAAAAACATGATTGAAAATCTAGGCGGCAAACAAATCCAACTCCAAGCACAAATCAACCAACCAAAATACTAGTAAAATTCAAAAATAATGAAAATACTATCTTGGTGTGAGTTTGTGAAGTTTAAAAGCGAGGGAAAGTGAAGAATTTCAAAATCAAAGACTTTTGGCCTTTATCAACCGTCCAGTTCGTGTCCATTCGGTGACATTAGTCACACTCACCGATCAACTCAGCGATTCGCCGAGTGGTTACTTACCTGCCGATTCCTACAGGATCTTTAATTTCTTAGGGGTCACGACGGTGGTCTGGGTCATTGTCGTTGAACTGGTTCGCGACTCGCCGAACTGATTCTCAACCTCGCCGAGTTTTACAGGCTCCAAGTTAAACTTGTATTGAGCCAAACAGTGGGTCAAGTCGGCACACCAACCTCTTCGGCATTGCACCGACTGACCATTTTTTTCCCCAATCAACACTTTCTGCATTTAAATTTGTACAACTAACACACCATTATTTATAAAAGTAAAAATAAAGTAGTTAAGGGATTTTGGGTTGCCTCCCAAATAGCGCCTTAGTTAACGTCGTGGCATGATGCAAGTCACCCTTCAAAATCCATTATTGGGGTTTGTCCCAGTGGTACCAGGTAACCCCAATTGTTCATCTTGGTGGAGATGAGGCACTACATGCCTCACGAGTGTCCTAATCAGCTGGATACATCTAGAGTGAGATCCAATCATCTGATTCAACACTTCAACATTCTCCTTCATATCTTCTAACATTCGATCTTGTTCACTGATCTTCTGGAGAATGATTTGTAGTGTTTCCTCAACACGACTATTCCCCCTGCCTCTAGGCTTTTCCCGCTCATGACGAGGTATGTACCTCCCTTGGCTTTTACACTGGACTTCCACCTCTGATATTTAGGTGGCCAACTCGTTCAGCTGAGTCTCTAGTGCAGCTAACGTGTAGTCCCCCTCGACTTCTTGGTCCCTCTCAGCCATTTTCATTTTATTGCTTACAACATCAATACAAAGAAAATAAAACTAAAAATAAAGTGAGTAAACTATGAATAACAAAAATAAAATTTGTCTGAACAAAAAAATTCACGTAACACCACTCCCCGAAAGCGGTGCCATTGTGATGTTTACGTAATCAAGACACAACTTCCAATGCAAGTGTCTACGATCGTACAATCGTAAAGTAACCCAACCAAAGGTTGGGGTCGAGTCCCAAGGGAATGGACATGAGAATTAATAGAAAAATAAAATTTAGTTCTAATTAGCAATAGCTAGAAATATTTTTGAATATAAATATGTTAAATCTAAGGGGTGACGCAAGCGCCAATTATCAATGGGGATTTGTCACAAGTAAACAAAAACAACAAAAATGTAAAGAGTACTAATCGAGGATACGGGATTCTTGGGATGTGATAGGAATACGGGTTAGACTAAACTATTTGGTACATGCTTTTGATAGTAAATTTGTTGTATATTTGTGACTCGGCTAGACTATAGTGGGGGTAAATTCTCTCTCGAGCAACTTACCCCGAATCAAATGGGTTCCTCTCGAGCTGAACCTCATGTCGACCTACTCCCACCGGCCATCAATTTAGTAGTCTTAGTTTTACGACCTCTCTCTCGAACAAGCCAAAAACACAAAGGCAAAATTGTAGTTACAACTACAATTTCATTAAGTTCCACCACAACTGCTAAACGAAATCACATCCAAACAACAAATAAATCATCAACAAGCAAGACCCAATAGATAATCTAACCCATATTCACAAAATCACACCCCAAGAATTGGGATTTTAGCTAGACATGCCTAAGAGATAGAAATTTATACCAATATGAGTTTGCATTCAAATGGGTATAAAGAATCCACAAGACCTAAGTCCAAAATCTTGGAGTTGAAACCCTTTGAACCGTTAAGTTCTTCAAAACCCTTTCCAAATTTAGAACTTAAAAATAGAAGCAAAGTCTGAAAAATTATTGTTCAATGCTAAAAATTTGATACTAGAATAATAATTCTGAACGAGTAGATATATATTTTAAAAATCGGTGCTGCAACGGATCATTCGGCGTCGTTAGTCGAGATCACCGATCAACTCGGCGATCCTCCCTTTAGTAGGTTTCATTGCTATTTTGCTCTATCCTTCAGCATCATCATGTTTTGGATCATAGGGCAACATAGTACTGCTTCGCGGAACTATTCAGCGACACACCGACTGCTTATTTTCACCTCCAATTTGATCCTTTCTTTCAGGACTCAGAACACTGGAACAAAATGCGAGACTAAGATCTTTTAGTGATTCGCCGAATGGGTTCGGTGATCCGCAGATCTTCATTTCTTCGTTCTTTCAGCTACCTTTGATCCTTTTTCTCTAAGTAGTGTCCATGCTTTCCCTCAAACTCTAAATAATTGAAACTTCAGGGTTTTCATTAGATATTGAGACAAAATATGCATTTGAGGACACTAATTCTATCCACTACTAAAAAAACAGTGAACTCATCAGGCTCCATGGGTGGAAGAACCAATGGATGATTAATCTTCACATACCTTTATTCAAAGCCCCAAACAAAGCTTGAATCAATGGAGAAACACTGCCCTCTTCTCTTCTCTTCTTCTTCTTCTTCTTAGCTTCTAGAGAGAGAATATTTAGAGAGTGATTTGGGGTCTTTAGATGAATGAGTAAAAGTGATTAGTTTAGGGTCTTATTACGTATTTATAGGTGGTTATTTAACTACTTAACCGACCTCCCTAAGCCCTTAATTAATTACTAACTTAATTCCCAAACCCCTAACTTAAACTAAAATGTTAAAAACTGGAAGAACCTACGCCCACCCATCCACGAACCGTGGATGAGTCTACTGCCCATGCTGTCAAGTCGTAGGTTGGGTCTGAGGCTCCCCTTGGCAATCCTTAACAGGCCTTGACGCATGACCCCAACCTACGGGGTGTGGGCCCACTCACCTAGTGGTTGTGGTTTAAGTTAATGGGTTTGTAATTGCAAATACAAAGCCACCCATATGTTTTTGGCTTGCCCGAGAGGGAGGTCGCGAAACCAAGACCACTAGACTGATGGCCTAAGGAGTGGGTTGACATAAGGTTCATCCCGAGAGGGTGAGCCCTAGTCCCATATCCTAACACTCAGCTCGAGAGAGTGAGTGGGGTAAGGCGTAGGCTGGTCTTCATACGGCAAATGGGTGTCTGAGAGGAACGCATTTGAAACGGGGTAAGTTGCCCGAGAGGGAGCTTATTTCCGTCTAAAGCTTATACTAGTCACTATTATCTTGCAAATTTCCTATCGAAAGCATGTGCCCAGCTATTTATATCAACTTGTATTCCGGTCACACCCTAAGAACTCGTCCCCATACTTGATTTTCTTGTTATTTTTGTTGTTGTTGCTATACTTGTGACAAAAACCCAAATTGATATTTGGCAGTTTCGTGGCCCCCTTTAATTTATGATGTTTTTAATCGTTAATGTCTTTAGCTACGACTAGTTAGAACTAGATTTTATTTTTCTATTAATTCTCAGAACCGCTCCCTTGGGACACGACCCCAACCCTTTGTTGGGTTACTATACTATTGCACGATTCGTAGACACTTGTATTGGAAGTTGTGTCATTGATTACGAAATATGCAAAACATCACATATTCATTACCTAGATCATCATAACGTAAGAGGAACATATCATAATTACCCTCAAAGCAAACTTGTGCAATGCATGAATAAGACCCCATAATCTTACCCATGCTAAGTAAAGCTTCTTAAGTAACTATCGTTCAAAATTCATATTCTTGTCCATATTACTATTTTCATATTGGGGAATAAGCCTTAAGCGACATAGACCATGTGAGCTTAACATGGAATCTGTGTCTACCCTCATCACAAAAGGGTTGCTCTACTTGCCTAAGGTAGAACCATACTCTTAGCTTAGGTGGATCCACTAGCTAGATACCTATGAGAACACATAGTTTATGGGATAAGGAGATTTCTACTAGAAACCCGGACTTAAATAAGGTAGAAGATTTCCATCTAATGAGATACATACTTTGGGAACCTGGACTCAACTAACGTATAAGGAACCCATTTGGAAAGCCTGACTCAACTAGTGTAAAAGCTTTGATTGGGAAACAGTACTCAACTAGTGTAGAAGCTTCCATCTCATATTCAATATCCACTCGGTGCTAAGCATTAATTTACATTGAATTAATATTAAGTCTTGACTTAAGTAAATATTCATGGAAGAATGTCTTGACACTCAATCCAACATAACTCATACTATAGCTCATTAGATCATGCATGAGTATAACCTTTCCCCGTCCATGTCTACATATATATTCAATAGGTGAGAAAGCCTTTCAACCCTAGAATCATCATATTTTGAGAAAACCTTTCACATCATATCATATTCATGCATAAGTGTGTTTATGAGAATAATTGTTGAACAACACAACAACTAGATCATGATCATAATCACTTTACTCTCAAAATGTTCTTAAAGCAATTACTAAACTTCAGAATTGATGCATTATATCATAATTTTCCCTTTCAAGGACCAAGGCTCATTTTGCATCAACACATCTAGAATTCACTACATTAGACATGTATAATTACATAATTCAAGTAGCTCAATTACTACAAGCATAATCTCATAATACTCTTCTTTCTTCAATTCATCCACATCACAAGATCATAAATTGGGGATTTCATGGATTCTATGGGGTTTTAACATAAAACCCATTATAAATCATCAATTCAATCATAATATAAAGTAATTCAAATAGTAGAATCATTTTTTAAAGGAATCCATGACTTGGAGTCAAACCCTAGTTTTTGGGGAATTTCTATCTTGGAATTGGGGTTTTGAAGGGGATACATGGATGAACGACTACCATACCTTAGCAATGAAATCCAATGAAATTGAGTAGAAAACCTTGATCCTTTAACCCTAGCTCCAACTTTCTTCTTCTTCTTCCTTGAAGTTCTAGAGAGAGAATTTTTGGAGAAAAGTTGGTTTTGTTTTGGGATTTAGGAATAATTGAAACACCCCGACTTTTCTAAACGTCTAAATTAATTCGTACATTCGTGGAAAGACAAAGAGGGTGATTAATAAATTAAAACTGATGTAGTATGTCATATTTTAAGTGTTCAAGGGTTGTATCTCAAGTTTTGAAGTTAAGCAAGTGGCAAAATAAAAGTTGGCGAAAGTTTTCGTAAGTTCCTTTTTAAAGATTTCTCTAACATTTGGGTCAAATGTATTGGATGTTTTCTCCCAATATATAAAGAGTTAGAAGGCCTATTACCCATTAAATCGAAGGCCTACGAGTCTAGTTTGCAACGCATAAAACCCCGTATCAAACCGACATCAGAGTAAAAAAGTTATGAGGGTTTTACTAGGGACTACCGGGGCAGAATTCGGGTCGGGTGAAAATATGGTATGTCGGTTTAGTTAACGTTTTAAGCCATGAAAACATTCCATTTCAGTTCCAAACCAGAGAGAAAGCTTAAGAGAGAGTTCCTATGGAGTTTTAGCATTATGAAGGTTAGTTTTTTATGATTTCTACCATTAAACATTACCCCCGTGCCTAGAACCGTAATCCCTACACGTGGCAATCATTTTTCCCTTCTATTAGCTACGTTTGCAGCTGGTTTTTGAAGATATAAATTGTAGTTATTCGTGTTTCTTCAAGTTTTTAACTTGGTTAACTAAGGTAATCATCTTGGGACTCTTCTATGATTGTTTTTATGAATTTCTACGGACGTTTCGACAAGTTGGGGCAATATGGCAAATCTGCCGATTTAAGATTAATTATGAATTGTTTATAGGTGCGTACCAGTTGTGTATATATAGTGTTTTCGAAGCTTAGGACATAAGGAACAACTTTCGTGAAGGAACTACGGCCTTTCGAGCGTTCATTGGAAAGATATGTTAAGGTTATTCCCTTCGTTGACATGTTTCGTTAGAGGTAGTTTACGTTGGTTATCTTGTAGAGGTAATTGTGAGTGGTTGGCTGATTGAGTGGTTATAAACCCTCATTTTAGGGACTCATGATCTGTTAAGAACGACCCTAAGTTAGGAACGACTTGGAGATTATTCATATATATTGTTTATAGCTAAATTGCTCGCCTTTAGCCTATTCAATTTTTTGTTGTCGCCCTTGGGGATATTGTGGTTAGTTGTTGAGCAATGAACTACCTATGGGGGCTATGATGTTATCTAATAGTACTATGTTATTTCCAAAGAGGGATATGTGTTGCCTACGGGGCTATTTTGACGTCAAAGAAGGCTATGTGTTGCCTACAGGGCTATGTTGATGCAAAAGAGGGCTATGTGCAGCCCAGAGAGCTATGATGTTGCCTAAGAGGGCTATGTGCTGCCTACGGGGCTATATCGTTGCCAAAAAGGGCTATGTAACTTCTTACAAAGACAAGGGGCTACCGATAAGGTTATGTAGATTGATTTGGCACCTTCTGGGCTTATGGGGGCCTAAGTAAGTGGTATGTTGTTTGTACCTACCGGGATTATGGGGGCTTGGTTAGGTTGATGTTTGATCATTATTGTGTTTTATTAGATTCAGTAGTGGGTTGGAATGCTTATCTAAATTTGATTTCCTAACCTGATTGCTTTTGGTATATTATGATACTTGCTCATTTAGTCTACAACCTTGCATACTCTGTACATTATTTTGTACTGACGCCCCATTGCCTGGGGGCGCTGCATTCATGCATGCAGGTCCCAACAGACATCCGAGTAGACCTCCTCAGCAGCAGGATTGACTTCTATACGGTTGG
>JAJOOS010081791.1:0-12292 GCA_029582725.1 Solanum chiquidenum | reverse complement strand
CAATATTTTCTTGATAACTCAAATAAGAAATGAAGATTGCATAAGAAAGTTAGTCCAAAAAAATATAAATTTTATGAGAAATGTTTGAATGGATCTAGAAATCAAAATGAGCCACTCAAAATTTAAGAAAGTTTACATTTGCCAAATCGACACCAATAATACAGAGTGAAATCGACGTCAATAAAATGACATTGATATTAAATTTTATGGATTAGTAAAAGATTGGTGAAATGAAAATAGTGGATAGAGGTGGGGATGAAGATGGAGGAGGAGATGTTTCAATGGAGAAAAATGTGTATTGAGGAAGACAACAAAATGAAAAGAAAAAAAAAATTAAAGAAATTAAAAAGGGGACCCACTAATTTCATTTACCTCTTATTAAGAAAATTTACATATTTTAAAGATTTAATATATACAAAAAACTATTTAAATAATTTGTTATATATAGGCCAATAAAAAAAGGCCATGTGTAGGGCTTTAAAAATTCAGCTTTTTTTTTCTCTGTTTTCACGCACTTTCAGGAGAGTGCACTCACTCTCCTGCCACATCATCCCTTAGGGGGTGTTTTAATCACTGCAAAGATGTTTAGGGGGGTATTTAAACACCCGTGTAGTTTAAGTACTAAAGTAAGTTTTCGTGCCAAGTTCAGGGTTTTTTTTATGTATTTTCCCTTCTAATTTATATCGTTCATTTTATTTCTACATAACTCTATTCTCATGTAATAACTCAAAGAAACTCTTTGAGAAAATAATGAATTGTTATTAAATTTAAAATTGAATTAGAAAACTTTGATATAAAATAAAGTAAATTTAGATTAATCGAATGGAATTTTTTTAAAGTTTTTAAATTTTTAAAATAAAATCTATTTAATTGATTTATTTTTTCTTAATTTCATAGTATCTCTTTTTTACTATTTTCAAGTCGATTCTAAAGAGATGAAAACTAAAATAAACTTATTTGATTGGTTCATAATATTTTTTTACAAATGATTAACCTAGTAAATTGAATTAAATTAACTAAAAAATTAATGATGTCATTTATTTATCTTCTGAATATGCACTATAATATTAGCAACTAGATCTTTACACTTTTCTAAAGAGTCATGATGATTTTTAAAGTAACATATGATTGAATGGGCACTAATTCAAAATTCAAAAAAGAAGAAGTAGAATACTGCAAAATTAAATAAGAAAAACACTAAAAATTTAAAAAGCTCGATGGAGCAGATAAAAGTAGAAAGAACATAAACACAACATGATAATATAAGTTAAATTTAGCGGATTAAAATTAATAATTTCGTTGACACCCAATTTTTGCCCTCCACAATATGAATTAATCATCGAGCTTCTTCAATTTTTAAACGATTTGAAATAATTGATTTTGCGAAAATAAAATAAAATAATAATAATAATAATATAGTTTGCAAGACTTTTAATAGTTTTGCCACATTTTATAATTGTTAGATAATGTATGTGTTTTACATAATTATGTATATAGTTATTATATTTTATGATTATTCGAAAATGGTCTCAAAAATATTTTAGTTCTAGTTAAATATTTGGTTAATTGGTTTAGTCATATAATAGTTTATATTTCTAATTAGTTTCTAATTAAGTTAAATATTTTTTACTTCGTTAAGATTAAGAAGCTCATTAATTAATTTATATTAACTCATCTTGTTTAAATTTTAATCAAATTCACCGATTAAATTCAATTGGCTATAATTTTAATCAAATGAGTTAAATTGTCAATTCAAAATTTAACCTCCCCCTTACTTCACACTAATCCATTTGTGATAAACTGACCTGGGCCCTATTTGTAAATTCTGGCGGCCCATCTCATTTTGTCCAATTCCCATTCCATTACTATCAGCAACCCGAGCCCATTCCAACATAAATCCAGCCCACCCAAGATATTCCCAGCCCATCCATACATGCAGCAATACAATAATGCACTCCCAAACTGCGAAAACCTCTTCCAGCCGCCTCAACCCACTCCAAAACAGTACCCGACCCCTGTTGCTCTTCTTCTTCACGTGAAGATCGAAATCCAACGAGCAAATCGCGCTGCAAGCCTGAAAATCTCATCCAAACCCATACCCTAGCAGCCTCAACGTCAAACCCTCATGTCCCCTCTTCCCCCTTTAGCGGAAGTCACTGTTTTTCCCATCCTCTTCCACTGTTGCCTCGAAAAGGAACGGGAGATTCAAAATTCAAACGAATCTTACCCCCCCCTAATTCACTCAATCTCTCCCTATAAATAGTTATCCATGCTCCGGGGGGGGCGGAGAACGATTTCTGAGTTTTTTTTTTAGCAATAGTCACTTCTACACTTTAAAAAAGATATATCTAGTTTCTTGATTCTAAATTTCGCAAAGATCGCCGCCCGGATTTTCTCAACTTGCCGTTCCTATTCGAAAGATTGTGGTAGAAGAATCGTTTCCCTCAAACTCGTTCGTTCCAGCCGCTGCCCCAAGCGAGGTAATCCCGCTCCCTCTTACAATCTATTTCGATATAGGGAAATCTTCGTTTTGTTGTTACATTGCTATTAATCGATTTTTAGTGGTGGTAGTTTGTATATGCTATAAATGTATGTTTAAGTGATCCATTTGGCTCATGCTTGATATCGTTTTGGCATTCTAGGCTTTAGTATGTTTGATTCTGTGTTCCATTATTCTACTTTATCTCGTCTTCTCCTTCATTTGCTATTAATATTTCTTTATCTGGTTTGTTACTATTAGCGTTGTTATCCACATAAGTCTAAGTTTTTTTTAGTTTTTTTTTTTTGAGATAGAGCCTTCATGTGGTATGATTGCATTTGTTCCATTGGCTTAGTTTGTCTCTGTTTTCTCGTATTTCTCTGTTGTGTTATAGCTTCTAGCGAACTATTTAAGCCTTGTTCATGTCTTCCATGTGCTTGAGTTTTGGTCGAGAAAATGCTTACCATTTGTGGTTGAATTTATAAACATGTGAGTTTTCTGTCGTCTTTTCTTTTCTTTTTTTTTTAGATTTGATCTCGCTCAACCTCTTGTTTTCTTTAAAAAAAATAAAATCGTTGCCTACCCTCCTTTTCTGATCATTTCGGCATGCTGGACTGCCCATATTTTTAATCTATTTATGTCTATGAAGTTTGGCTTTGATAAGAGTTTTTTTTTTTGATTTCTTATAAGTTTGTGCATTTGTAGTATATAGTCCTATCTGTAATACTTTGTTTAATTTAAATAATATTAGCACTTAACTAGTGTGATTGTTGCTTTAAAATCACGTGCATTGGTCATCGGTCTTCACAACCGTTTAAAATGCTCTTCGCCATTGATTGTTTAGGGATTTGTATTTGGTTTACATGCTTAACGAATAATTCCTCATGTCATGGTGGTAGTCAAGCATATGAAGGGTGAGCTTGTTTTATATGGCAAAGAATGAGTATTAATGATAGCATGTTAGTCACTGTTTTTTTTTTATTCTATGCTTCCATTTTATTTTATTTTGGTATGCTTCTTTATAATATGTGGTTAGTCGTATCCTCGCATAACTGTGGTTCAAATTGGAGTAAGTCAAGCAATGTGTTCCCTACCTTCTTTTCGCGTGTCTTTTAATTTAGTCGTCGTATACACTAAAAAGTGTTTTGAGTACTATTTAGTGACATTAAGGTTACAAGTCTTAACAATTGTTGTTTTAAGCTAATCTGCATAGTCTTAATAGTTAGTTTTGTTTAATTATTGTCTCAAGATGTGGACTAGTATAGTATACATGTTGTTAGTTAACATATTAATTCATTAATTTTGAGTGACTACCGTGCCCTCCTAGTTATTTCTTTAAAGTTGTTGTCTTCCAATGTGCCTCTGTATGATTCCCTCTAGTGTGATGTATGTTAATTTATTAGCATTGTATGTTAGTTTGTCCCCTTTTGAGTTGGGATACATTTTCCAACAAATTAGTGTATTTTTCTGTTTATCTCGAGTTGATTTATGTATTAACTCTTTTCCTTTGCTTCGTTTGCATGTGAAAACTCCTTTTGAGTCCATGGTGGACTCTTTCTCCTCTCTTTTGCATTTTTGAATTGAGTCATAGGCTCAATTCTTCTTTATTGAGTCAACCTCATCCATCATCAGAACGAAGGAGAAGCAGACGAACAGGTCCTTAAAGGCAAAATGTTGGCTGGAAATTGAAATATGAGCCTCCAAAGGCTCAAAAAGTGGAATGTATACACCGATATACATAGATAAGAACACTAATATACAGGCCAAAATGGCGAAATACATGGCTAAGGTGAAACATAAGTCTGGGAAGCCGAAATACAGGGGTTTGGAAGCATCAGATATACGGAAAGAGCCGATATACATGTTGATATACACTGATATACATCAGCTGTATACCAAAAACGGGAATTGGGTTAAACCCAAAAATAGCAACGAATTTGGCCCAATAAAGGCCCAAATTCAATTTCTCCCTTACTCTTTAATTATTTAATTGTGATTATTTATTGTTCGTTGTTTAACTCTAACTTTATAATTCTTAATTAACTTAATTAGATTCCCCAAAAGATGAGTTATTTTTGTTATGTTGGTCTACTTTTAATACCTATTTTTTGTGTTCATTTATTTTGTTAATAAGATCTTATATCATTAATTGAACTAAAACTCTTTGTTTTCTTAAAAAGAAGGTTATTCAATGTTTTTCACTTAACACACTTTTAGTTCGTTTAAAATTATTTCAAGTTAAGGTTTCTCCCAAATAACTTTAAAAGGCTTATTCTATTAATTAATATAAAATACTTACTTAGTCATGTTCTCAAAAAGGGTTAGTCAATTAATTTAAAATGATGTCCGTTCTTTAATTTATTTAATTGGTTTAAATTGTTATTTCAAAAATGAATTAAATAAATTCTAATTAATCTAGTTTTATTAATATTCTAATCACTTGTATTTTGAGTCAAATGTATCATTTTGGATCTCTCTCTCTAAAAAATAAAATAGGATAAAAATGTGTCTTTATTTAATTATTTTCTCAAAGTCAATCAAATATTGTAAATTATTATTTTTTATGTTAAATCATTTTTTTTCTTTCTAAAACATAAAAAAAAAATAGTCAAAATCTATATTTTAGTCAAGTCGCAGGTCAACCGCATGTTAGCGGACACTTCGAATGCTTAAACCCTTCTCGAAGTGTAAATTGAACTCTGAACCCCCTTTGGTATTTTCAAATGATTTTTTTTCTGTTTAAATCTTTGAAAATTATAAGTTTTCTTAATTTCTTTAAAAAATTAAGTGGCGACTCTTTTCTAAGTATTTTGCTCAAATTGTTTTATACTTAGAACATTTCAAAAAATAATTTTTCTAGAGATAGTAAAATTACGACACAACAAATTTCCTCCCATCTCGCTCTGTTTTTCATCTTGTAATTTTTACGTCTTTACTTCTTATACTTCGACTTCTGAATCCGCCATTGCCCATGTCCCCATAGTAAAAGATAAGAGGCGTTTACCCATGTCCCTTAAAGGTAAGATGAATATTATTGATGACTATTCCGTGGGAATTATGCTTAGTATCGAGTGGACAAGTGACGATTACTCGTGTCCCATAAACTATGTGTCATCATAGGTTGTCTAGATATACATTAGCTAGTGGATCCACTTAAGCTAGAAGTTCATGGTTCTTACCTGGGTAAGTGAGGACACCTCTTTTCAGTGTGGGGTAAATACCGGATTTCATGTTATAGATGGTCTTTATGTTGGTTAAGGATAATTTCCCACAACAATAATGATGGACTTAGGTTACTTCAAGAAGTATCTCACAAGTGTTCGAAAGATTAGTTTAACTTGCATTTGTCCTTGATTATTATGATGTTTTCTAATCTCTTTCTTATGGTTTTAACTTGGTCTTTGCATGACATGAAAGATCCTTTTTAGCATGATTTTATATCTCTATGCATTGATATCATACTTAACCTATGCTTAATCCATGTTTTCTAAACTTTGATGATTGAAAAGAGGTTTTGAACTATGAAAGACGATTTTTTGAAGAATGGTATTTTCTTATGAAATTGATGAAATATGATATGTGTTTCTTTGAGAGTAAATCATGAATGTTGTTGTTGATTGTTGTAAAAGGATTTCTCACACATTACTTAATACATGCATGTGAAAGGGTTTCTCACATAAGAATTCTTAAGAGCTGAAAGACCTTCTCAACTAACTTAGAATCAAGTTTTGAAGCCATTGTCCAACCTAATCTTAGAGTTCTCCTGCAATTTTGAAATTTGACGAGTCAGATTGGGCTGACACATTATCTGTGTGAACCAAAAAATATCTAATTCAATTCATCACTAGGTTGGATAATGCCTCTGTTGGGTCAGTTCACTTTTTGAAGAAAATATTATTTTGATATTTTTTAAAATTTAACTTTAAATTTTAAAAGATGGAATGACGTGGGAGGCCCTTGTACTTGACTTGTCACGACCCAGACCGTCGTGATTGACACCCACACTAACCTTCCGGTGGGAGAACCATTACTACAACCCAAACTAATAAATTTTATGAAAACTAAGGCATTAAAGATACGTAAGCAGGTTTAAATGACAATAAAAATTGAGTCCCCATAAACTCCAAGGTTTTAACAAACAACCAACCAAACTAATGCGGAAGAACAACCCCTATAATCTGAAAGTCATTGTACCAAAACTCTACTACCGACAAGTCTAAGAACAAGGGGTATAACCCCGAAGCTAAACAAAATACCTTAAACAAATAGTCTAAGTCCAAAAAGGGTGGACTTAAAGAAGAGAGATCCATGACAGCCTGAAAGAACTGGCTTACCCTTGAATTCGATCACACTCAATAGTCACCTAGCTGAACTCTATCAATAGCCGCCTGAAGATGTCATGTACTCAACAAAGAACAAGCAAGTGCAGTATCAGTACACAACCACAGTGTACTGGTAGATCCCACTAAGTGCAACATACATAAGTCATTACAACAATATAATAATATGCATACACCGAATATACACAATATCAATATCATTTACGAACAACGAACAATTTCTCATTTATCAAGATATACAGTTATGTCAAATCAATGGTCCTCTCATAAAACCCACACCCAAACTGTTAGCATATCGGAACGTGGTACCCGATC
This sequence comes from Solanum chiquidenum, assembly GCA_029582725.1. Taxonomy (NCBI): domain Eukaryota; kingdom Viridiplantae; phylum Streptophyta; class Magnoliopsida; order Solanales; family Solanaceae; genus Solanum; species Solanum chiquidenum. The sequence continues at coordinate 5,158 of JAJOOS010081791.1, read as the reverse complement.
CAATGTTTATGTCGGAATGTGGCAACCGATCTAATATTTATGCCGGAATGTGGCAACCCATCTAATGTTTATGCCGAAACATGGCAACCGATCCAAGTTAGTGTGTCGGAATGCAACACCCGATCCATTCAATAAGCCACAATCACAATCACAAGTATATTCTCAAAATCATACAATCAAGTCATGATTCATGACATTCATCATTCATCTATCCTCATCCACAAGTAGTGTGATCAATAGTGCAACATTTGCATACATACATGTATTATAATGAAGCAAGAACAAACATATATCACACAATCATGAAATCACAACCATCACCTACCTCGAATCCAAGTTTGAATCCCCTAAGGCCCTTGAATCTTCCTTTCCGGATTCTTCTTGCTTATTCGTGGTCTAAAAATATACAATTAACACAAGGATCAACAATCAAAGGTCTAATTATTCGGATTATAACAAACTCAATAACCCTAGACCAAACCCGAGATCCTAATACCCAATTTAGGGCTTTTTTCACCATTAGTTTCAGATCAAAACCCTTCCCCCATAATAATTACCTACGAATTTACATTCTACGGATCGAAAAAAATGAATTCGGGGAGTGAAAACCTTACCTTTAGCCTCAAGAATGGTGGAAAACTGTCAAGAAAACCCATGGGGTCGTTCCTTAGCTCTCAAAGTTGAAAAGTGCGGAATAAAATATTTTTGGGATTTTATTTCCGACTTAAGTCGTGTCTGTCCCGCTACGGCGGGATCCATCCCGCTACAGTGGCAGACATCCCGCTACGGCGGCATGCACGGAGACAGAATGCTGGAATTTGAATTCCAATCCTCCATTTCACAACACACCTTCAACCCTTGACATTCAAAAACCACCAATTCACGCTAAGATCATTTTCGGGAGTAATACTCGCCCGAATTCAATTCCGTAAAGTCGCACGGGTTACTTAACGTCTTAGATATCTATTCATGTAATTAAAATCATAATTAACTCACCCAATTGTTACCAGATTTCCCTAGACTTTACTGACTCCAATTTTGTTTAAATCTGGACTAGGTTAGGAAATTCCAAGTTACTACCAAAAGTTTTCTGACCCCAATTCTTTCTCCATTGGCTTTTCCGTAACGAAGAAATCAGGTCGTTACATGACTTCATTTGTCAGTTGAATCCTTATACTCACGACTTTGCCAACTGAACCCTAAAACTTACTAGAACACAATATATTAAAGACATCTGACCATTGACCGAACTTATGTGGCACTAATATTGTTAAGTTGGAAAATACTTGACTGTGCACGCCTTAAATCGAGTGAATATATATTTTTACATTAAAAATCATTAAAAAAATAATTTAAAATCAACCCTTCAACCCCTCTCCCACCCCACTCCCTCGCCTGCAACTTTCTTCTTCCTCAGCCCCCCACCCTCTCCCTCTTCCTTGAAACCACCCACCATCCCACCCTACCCCACCCACTTCTTCTTCTTCTTCTTAACACCCGCCCCCACCCCTCACCCCACCCAACCAAATCTCTTATCTCAACCTTTTTAGTTTCTTTAATTTTGAAATTCAAATTTATTTTCTATGAATGTTGGTTGATTTACACACTTTTAAAATATAGGTTTTCGAATCTTGTTTGTGAAAGGTTGAAGTTTAGATAATTTTGAAATCTTGAAGAGTAATGGTGTATACTGAAAAGTTGAAAAACTTCACGAAGAAGCTTGAAGAATAACAAATGGGTTTTGTGAATTTATGAAATTAATTCAAAATAATGATGGAAAATTATTGAGTTTGTGTTGGTAAGCTTTTAGTGTAAAAAATTTCATGTCAAATAGGAAGAATTAGACCAATTTGACGTGAATTTAGTGCTCAATTATGAGCAAATATGAAGAACATGATATTGAAAATTTTAATGTGCAATTTTTTTTAAAAAAAACAATTAATTTCTTATGTGGCATTAAAAATGACATGAAATTCTACAAAATGACGTGGAATTCCATGTGTAAGTGGTTGTGCTACACTCACACACATAGAATAAGAAAGGGGTTTTAAGTATTGCGTTTTAGTGAGTTTAAGGGTTCAGTTGGCAGAGTCGTGAGTATAAAGGTCTAACTGACAAACGGAGCCAAGTATAAGGGTCTCCCAGGTTATTGTGCCTAAATATCAACAAAATAATACTCCCTCCATTTCATATTAATTGATATTTTGAGGTGTTTAATATCTTTTAAGAAAAGTAGATTAAGACATAAATTGAACATAGTTTTCCATTTTTAACCTTATTAATTATTGTCAAATTTATTGAAGTCATCACATTGAAAATCCAAATGAAGGGTAAAATTGGAAGAACAGTCTAAAAGTCTTGAAAACTGAACAATTAAGTTAATTTGAAAAATAAAAAATGCCTCAAAAATTCAATTGATATGGATTGGAGGGAATATTACATGATGTTACTATGCAAATATTTTAGGTATAACTGTACTAAGAAATGATCTTCTTTGACATAAATTTTTTGAAAATTAAATAACTTTTGAGTAAAATTGGAAGAACACTCTAAAAATAGTCTTGAAAACTGAACAATTAAGTTAATTTGAAAAATGAAAAATGGCTCAAAAATTCAATTAATATGGAATGAATGGAGTATTACATGATGTTACTATGCAAATATTTTAGGTATAACTGTACTAAGAAATGATCTTCTTTGACATAATTTTTTTGAAAATTAAATAACTTTTGACATGATACCACTCGAACCAATAGAGATATTAATAAATAAACTAAACAGAGTTAATGAATAACAATATAACTAACTAAATAAAAATATTAATTTGTTATAATTATATATGATGATTTAAATAGACTTTTAATTTGGATTCCTCTTGTTATTTACTTACTTTTTAATATTCTATTTTATTTTTATTTGACCCTGATCCGACTCAATTCATATTACTCCATTCAGGGGCGCAGCTACCCTTAGACTAGGGTGTCCAATTGGACATCCTTCGTCGGAAAATTATACTGTATTTATAAATAAAATAATAATTTAAATGGTATAACACATATTGGACACCCTTGAAAAACAATAAAGTTTTCTAGCTCAGTGGTTTCAATCGTTCAGCTCAGGCTAAGTCCTTTGCAACTTGTTGTGCGCGGGTTTGATTCCCGTTATTGTCTTTGATTTTTTTCTTTTCATTAAAAATTTAAATAAAATTTAAAAGCAATTATTTAATTTAAAGTTATTAAGCAAATCGTATTTATTTATTTATTTCATAAAGCTACTAAAAGTGAAAAAGTGTTATATAAAATCTCTTTTAATATAACGTGTTTGATTCTACTCTTTATTTTTCATTTCTCGCTGTTAGTCATCAGAGGTTTGTAAAATCTTGAAGCATAAAAGTTATTTCACTCTAAACTGAAATATCTCTCTTTTTTTCTTTGTTTGTTCACAACTTATCAAATAAACGTGAACATTAAAGCTAATATTATGTAGTTTGATTTTAAAATTTTGGTATATTTTTTAATTAAATAAATTAATCATTAATGTTATGTAGTTTGAAAAAATTACCTAATTAGACAAACATGTGATATATGTATTTATGAAAAATAACTATAATTTAAAAAATTATCATTCACCACTAGAACTCGAGTCCTCACCACTATATGTTGTATTTTGTAGCAAATTCCCACTTTATACACAACTCCATCTAATACACTAAATTCACTCTCCCTCAATCCAACTTTCTTTCCTCTCTTCTATTTCTTTCTCATTTCAATTTAAAATCTCTTTCAAATCGAATCCAACTTCTTAATGTGAATCTCCAATAAATTCAGAATTCCTTTAATCACGTAACACTACAACAAAAACAACTTTTAGCGGCAATAAATAGACACATTAATAAAGAGTGCTAAAGTCTTTACCGGCATTAGTTAAGTGTTATTAGATCAAATGTCTCTAAAGGTTTTAGGGACATATACAAAGAGTGTCAATTGGCGCTTAAAATAAATATTTATCGGTAATTGAGCTATTGCCGTTAATTAATTGCCGCAAAAGATATTTTTTATGTAGTGTAATTTAATTTTAGATATGTATTTCAATGTCTTTATGAAATTTTTTCAAAACTGGATGTATTTTTTTTAAAATTGTGTATCATTCATTGCCATTCACTATTATTGTACTTCTTGTATCAATGTTATCAATTGTATTGTTTCTTATTATACATTTTTATTTGTATGATTTTTTTTATTGAAAGGCAAAGTATCAAATAACGATAGAGAAAGCGCTTTGTAAATGTGTTTCATAAAAAAAAAAATTATCACACTCCAGTATCATCACAATCTGAAAATCAAATAAAATCTCATTAATAAATCACACGTTAAATCTAATTAGGCATATACAATTCAATCCATAGTTTCTTATATACCATAAACATAAGTAAAAATGATACTTGTTTATCATTAAAACGGTACAATTAAATTTGTAAATGTGGTTAAACGACATTTAGATTGAATTGACCAAATGATTAGATTGTAAGAAATAACTTGTAAGAGATGGATAATAAATTAGATAATTAAACAATATAAATCAAAATATAAGATTGAATTAGTTTGAGCTTCAAGAAAGTCGATTGACAAGAACATCGGAAATAGTGGTATTGAATATTGAAAATGTAAGAATTTGCTAATTTTGAGGACTTTAGTGTAATTATATGCATGTTGATTGTGAAAGAAAAGTTTAGAAATGAGTTTGAAAGTAGTATCATGTGATAAAGTTTTGAACTTTATTAATAAGTGCTTAATTAAAGATTTGAGACATGTGATTTGGAGAGATTAACAACTTCTCCTTAATCTAGCTAAAGAGACATGCATAGGGATAATGACAAGTAAACCAATCATCTTAAGACTATTAATCTGAATAATTTTATGAAATTATAATTAATTACTCCATTAGTTATTTTTGTCTTGCTAAGTCCCCAACTCCACCCTAACAAACACAAAAAAAGAAACGTAAATCCCAAGCAAGTGACAAGTCATAATCAACATCCCAAAAATTAATTTGACTCTCAATATTGGTAAGGGCGTCTACCAAATATATTTAACGAACTACCTTAGGCTACCTACCTCTTAAACGTTTCTATCAACAAGCCATTATATATATACTCTCT
>JAJOOS010081787.1:0-15438 GCA_029582725.1 Solanum chiquidenum | reverse complement strand
CTCAGTTTATTGCATGAATTTCAGAACCCTAGCTATGTATTTCTTTAGTTCTTGAATTACACATGCTAGGTCAGATATTTCAGTTATTCAGATATACATGCTCCAGTTTTGAACGTCACATTATCAGTATATTTCAGCATAAATCCTACTTTTAGTTATAAATCTTGAGAAGCTTTTTTTAAGACAACACTTGAGTTTTAAACTGAGTGTTTGAGAAAGTTGAGATGAGTTTTGAAGAAAGAGCTTCTAAAACATGATTAGTATGCCAATCGAGTAGGTCATCAATGTACTAATAGTATGATATCTAGATATACCATCAATGTTTATGCAATATGACTTCCCAAGTCATGAATGATCATAGTATAATATGATTTTGAATTGTTTTCTAAGAAGGAGTTTTCAAGTATGAGTATCAACATGTCAGTATTTTGAGCTATTCAGTATTTCAGTCATAATGTATTCAGTTATACATGCCTCAGTTTATGAATGCATCATTATCAGATTAATTGTTGCATTCTCAGATTACATGTTTAGTTTTGAGCTATCTATTATATATACAGAAACTCAGTCATAATGTGTTAACCACTTAATCTATTGGGAGTAGCATAATACCGAGTTGGACTAGGGTTCAGCGTACCCATATAGTCCCAGAACTACGAGCCACGTAGGTGTAAGTCCCCTCTGTGGACAATATTAGTTAGTGATCACGTCAGTCATGCCTCTATACCTTTGGCCGGGTATATTGGGTCCTCTCGATGAGGCGTATATATAGGACTCCATATTTAGCTCATGTGGTTTTATTATCGGTTATTAGTAACTCCCACAGTTCAGTCAGAATCTATTGCATTGACCACATTTCAGTACAGTCAGTATTCAGTCTCAGCATGTTATAAATTTGGTCATTGCATTCAGTTAGTTCAGTATTCAGTATATATATCATGTTCAGATTATGCTCTTGCTTTATTGCTTTGTTTAGTTATGATGTTATTTCAGCTTTACTCTATCCTGCATGCTTAGTACCTTTCAAGTACTGACGCATATATTGCACTACATCTTCTCGTGATGTAGGTTCAGGTTCTCAGCATCCAGATCACGCTTAGATCGATTCCTGATCTTCAGTTCAGCAGCATCAGTGGTGAGTCCTCATTCTTCGTGGACTAGTGACATGTTTATCTTTATCGCTTGTAGTCTGTAGTTTCAGTTTTGCTAGATCTAGTTGGGGCATGTCCCAACATTTCTAGTCAGTTTAGAGGCTTATTTCAGACATAGGTAGATTCATCTTAGTATTGAGTTAATAACTTCTTTATATTAAACTCATCAGTTATCATTTATCTCAGTTATAGTATATGGGTATTCCCCATCTTTTCATTTTAATTATGATTTAGCTTCCGTATCAGTTTATTATCTTTAGTATGCTCAAGATCATGCCAGCAGGGTTAGCTTGGGATCACTTGTGGTCCTAGGTCCCGTGTCTGCGTCTCGGGGGTAGTCTCGGGACGTGACATAAGTGATGGTTGTCGGTTAGAGAAACTCCCACATCAGTAGTAACATGGTTCCTCAAGGGGTTCTGCTTAATGTGAATGGGGGTATGAGACTTTATTCATGCATTGCACAAGTAGACTTTGAGAGGGAGCATAGTTTGTCTTTTTATGATATTATGATTATGAATTGACAACATGTTTTAAACAGTTTTCCTTTTTCTTTATATTGCACTTGTTTTAAATTGATTTATATTGAAATGAGTTCAGTTATGTTGAGTTGAGTTGAGCCAGGTAAGTTCTTCAGTTTCTTTCAGATTCTTTCAGATTCGTTCAAGCTTATGTTATGCTTTAGAATTCCCCTTACATGCTTGTACATTCCACGTACTGAGCCATTTGGCCTGCATCTTCTCATGATGCAGACACAAATATTCAGGATCATCAGCAAGAGCTTCGTTGATATATTCGAGAGTTCGAGTTAGCTATGGTGAGCCTCCTTGCTTCCGGAGGATTTCATTTACCTTTCAGTTTAGTCAAGATGTCGTGGGTCTTGTCCTGACTTCCATCTTTACCAGTTAGAGGCTTCATAGATAGTCAGTATAATTGAGAAGTCTGTATTATTTATTTATTTTATTAAATATTTCAAAGACTTAAGTTGCCAATTTTGGGGCTAGTTGAATATATTTTATTATTCAGAGTTTTCATTTGAGTTAAAGTTTTAATTTAAGTTTTATGAACTTTTATTTCAGTTTTTAAGCTTTGTATGCTTGAATCAGTTTTCCGCTTGTAGTCAGCCAGGATAAGGGTTCGCTTGGGGACCAACAATGGTCTTCTAGTGCCGGCCACGTCCAGGGTGTAGGCTCGGGTCATGACAGACATTACAACAAGTTTTTAAGATGAAAGATTTAGGAGAATCGAAGTACTTTCTAGGAATTGAATTTACCAGATCAGCAACTGATATATTAATGCATCAGAGAAAGTACACACTTGAGCTTATATCTGAAGTTGGCTTGACTGCAGCCAAGCCTGCAGGGACCCCTATTGACATCAATGTCAAACTAACATCTAAACTATATGATGAGCATGTGAACAGGGAACAAGATGAGTCAGATGATCCACTGATTGATCAGAGGTTGATAGGCAAGTTGTTGTATCTAAATATGACAAGGCCAAACATATCATTTAGTACTCAGACATTGAGTCAATTTTTACAGCAACCAAAAAAGTCTCATCTTGATGCTGCACTAAGGGTGACCAGATATTTAAAGAAACAACCTGGTCAAGGTTTGTTATTAGCCAGTGAATCAGATGGACAAGTTACTGCCTTTTGTGATGTTGATTGTGCATCTTGTCCACTCACCAGAAAGTCTGTAACAGGGTACATGATTAAGGTTGGTCAGTCACTAATATCATAGAAGGCAAAGAAGCAGACAACAATGTCAAGAAATTCAGCTGAAGCTGAGTACATAAGTCTTGCTTCAACTGTGTCAGAATTAGTGTGGTTGTTCAAGTATACAGTGACAACAAGGCTGCCATTCAGATAGCTGCAAATCCAGTGTACCATGAAAGAACCAAAACATCGAAATTAATTGTCATTTCATAAGAGAAAAACTGCAATAGGAATTGATCAAAGTAGAATATGTTCATACTAAAGAACAACCTGCTGATGTATTGACCAAAGGGCTATCTATTACAGCATGAGCATATGTTATCCAAGCTAGGAGTTTTGAATATTTTTGCACCTCCTAGCTTGAAAGGGAGTGTTGTGATATAGAGAAGCAGTAGAAGTTAGAAAGAATAAGGAAGGGGCAGAATTGTCTTTTACTAAAATTAGTTATAACAACTTATCCAAGAGTTGGTTATTAGTCGGTTAAGAAGATCAAAGGGCTATATATATAACTCATGTACTGTAAATACTACTTCACTTCTCAATACAATCTTTTCTCTCTTTTCTCTCTTTTTCTCTCTTTTTCTCTCGTTGCTTAGTTAAGCTTTCTCATTCACGAACAATGGTTAAGACTTTACTTTAATTAATTAGATCTCAACCATTAATTCTAAACTATGATATGTGTCTCCAATTCAAGTTAGAACTTGGGGAAAATGGAGAGAAGAGAAATTGAGAGGAGCCGGATATCAAGTTATGTAATAAAATTTTTTTGCTGTAAGAAATAAAATTTAATCTTTTTGACAAAAATAAAAAATATCGGATTTGACTCTTTTGCTTAATTAATTTTGTTCTTTTCAATATATACTCTTTTGCTTAATTAATTTTGTTCATATATATCTTTTTCTTAAAAATTCATTTCCATCCTCTGCTCACTAACATTCAATGATTCTTCAATTTATTTCACTAGCCTTGATATATGGTAGCGAGTTCTATTCTAAAATGGACAATTTTTTGGGGTACTAAAATACAGATGAAAACAAACACTTTCTTAATAACACAGATCAAATTGCATAAATTTCAAATATGATTATTTATATACTGCTTAGAAAACTTCACACAACTTTAGGCCACAGTACAATTGCTTACAAACACTCACAAGTCACAAGTCATTGCCATATCGGCTTATATATTGTGCTACTATCACAATTATTACTTAGGACTTATTTTCATGCATCCTTTACAAACTTCACCTCAACGGGGAAATCACTTAGACCCAAACGTTTCTGCCCATTATACCAATTACGCCAACATCCTTGCAATCCTTACACACCGATGGACAATACGTAATCTTGTAATTATCACCAAACTCCTCAATCTTAAACCAATTTCTTATGGTTTCACGACCAGGATTTCCTTTTACTCCACCTGGCCAGTACTAAAAAGTAGCTTTGGGCTCGTCGATCATAAGGACCGACGGTCCATATGGCATCATTGGACTTAGTACACACCGTGTACGACAAGTTGTAGTCGGTGGACAGGTGGATGATACTTTTCTCAGAATTCGCCGATGAAAATAACAGTGGGGTGCCCGGGTAATAGTCTATGCCCAGTGGGCACGGTTTGTGATTGATGATTGCTGATGCTGGCTAATTCAAATCCCCAGGCTTCGTCTGGGAATATTCGTAACATTTTTCCAGTAGAATCACGTACCACAATTCGTGCGGATTCCGATGCTTCACATAATTTTGATTTTGTGAAGCAGAGGAGTGAAACGAAAAACAGAATATTGATCAACTTCTTTCTTGAGTTAAAGAAGTGTTTTACACTAATTTGTGTTGATCAACTTCACTTTTTTTAATATTTTATATTAAAATATTAAATATAAAATATAATTTTCGAATTCAACTAAAGCATCAAGTTTATGAATATTTTATATCATTGTATATAAATATCTCTTATAATTTTGTAGAATATTGTATATTGGGTTTATATCAAGTTCTTAAACATTTTTGCAAGAGAAATTAATCAAAGTTTTGTACATTATTGTATACAGAATGCATAATATTGTAAACCAAATTATGTTTTAACCTAAAGTTTTGAAGTATATATTTACAACGTAAGTACATAATTGTATATTTCTGATAGTATTCTATCTTTTCAAATATCCATTTTTTGCTTAACCCAAAAAAAATAAAAATATCCATTGTTTGAAAAAAAATAAAAAATTAACTGTTTACAAATTGGTATGATTTTCTAATTTGAATTTAAATGAAAGCTGAGTTGGATTAAAAGTTTCAATATCTTAACCTCTTATATATCTCTCAGTTTTTATCTTTATTGATGATCATTAGTTGATCTGTTTGTGCTTGTCAACTTTTTCATGATGAATATGTTATATGTGTTGGGAATTTGAAGTATGATTGGGAAATGAGAAAAGATACCTTTTAGATTTAACCAAAAAATAATCTTTAGAATTGTACCTGTCCATCTCATCTTTTCATCGTCTATAAATTCAGAAGCCTTGTCTTAAATTTTAGATATTACCAACAAACAAATAAAAAAGATATCCAAAAATCTGAAATTCAATCTTCTTTTCTTCTTCGTGCATATATTGTTTTCAAATAAAACATAAATGTCATGTGATTTACTTTATTTGTTGAGTTCGTTGGAGTTATGTAATTTGCATTGTCGCTAATATGACATAAACGTTTTTCTATTCTATCTAAGGAGGAAGTAACCCAAAATCTTGACAATCGTGAGAGGCTATAATTCCATAAGAATACACAAATAATCTGTGATCTCGGAATAATATTCTTCTTCTCCTACATTTCTGATCTAATGATTTGAACACATGATACCAACAATAATATGCTTAATATAGGCAAGTCAACTTGATGATTTTCTCAAGCCACCGTACAATTTTGAGGAGCTAAGGATTTTGTTCATCCTTGATTTCAATCACCCTCATAAAACATGGAATCAACTACGAAAATTTACGACAATTGTAACTAATTCATTGCTAAATAGCTCCTAGCTAATTAAATTTTCATATAATCCGTCAAAAGAAATTAGTGTATTATAATTTCTTGCTCCATTAACCACATTACATAGATTAGCATGGCAATCTCTCAAATTACGAGAACTATCATTAATGAATTTTAGGCTTCCCAGTACAAAGTAGAGATCCATCATGACCATAGAGTTTACAACCTGCTTTTGCAGTACAACAATTGATGCAAATTTGAGTAAGTAATTTTGTCGATCCAGAAGATGGGCAAATCATGTAAGCAACTTTAGGGTCACATTGTTGAGTACAAATTTTGGGTTCACTACGTTTTCCTTCACAGATAAACTTGTCGTCTAGACCGAAATAGTAGCAACCCTTGTACCCCGTGCAACAGGAGGTGCATTCGATGTTTTCCATTACCGTATTTCCTTCTGAAAGAGGACACTTTGAATAAGCAATTTTTGAATCACAATTCCTAGGACATGAAATGTTTTGCTTTCTAGGGTTAGAATTTCCTTCACAAATGAAAGTTCCATTAGCACTGTAATAGTTGCAACCCTTGTAGCCTGCACAACAATTGATGCATATGGGATTTTTCGGACTTCCTTCTGAACGTGGACATATGGCGTAGGAAAATTTACCGCATTCCATGGTACAAAACATGGTAGCATCGTCAAGTTCCATGGCACTTATAAGTTGAAACATTCCTAAAAACAAATATAAGTTATATTAAGGAAAAACATAACACTACTTGTGTTTTTATAAGTAATTAAAGGAAAATCTTACCAAGTATAAGTAAGCAAGCATGGAAACTAACATCTTTGTGAACAGCCATTATGAATAATTAATTATTATTAGCTAATTAACATCAATATATATAGTCTCCTCAATTTGTAGAATTTAATTATTATTTTTTTGTACTAGCTAGCGTAAGTTTGCTAGGTATGATCAAATAGAATAAAAAATATTTTTCTCTTAAAACTTGGTCAAACATTTTTTGTTTTTTTTTGCAGTAATTTATTTTTGGTTAAGATTCGAAAGTATTTATCTCTAAAAACTTGGTCAAACACCTTAATTTTTTTTTAAAAAAAATAAGCACTTCGATCGCTAGAAGCTTAATTAGTCAAACATGCTGATTAGAAAGCTTAGCTTTTCCCAATGCTCTTTGTAGCCATTTGAATTATCAGTACTTTTTTTGTCAACTGGAAATACTATTTAATAAGTTACCAAGTCTAACTAAACTATTACATATTCACGTACAAGTTCTATACATTTTAATGATAAAAAAGATTAGGTAGTTATCTTCATAAAAATGGTAACTAACCTGTTATGATAAATCAAAATTGATTGTGCAAAAATAAATAATAATTCATTTTATTTATTTGGAAATCTAGGAGTAATGTATTACTTGCGAATTTTTATTTGGGATTTTCGATATAATAATAAATAAATAAAACACATTTATAATATGACGTGTAATATGTGATTCTTCCCCCTTTTTATGGGAGAGGGTGTGTAGCTGGAAATGGTAAAACGGAAGAATCTAACTGAAAATTTTAACAATATTTTTAGGAACTTAAGTATAAGTAAACTAAGCTAATACAAGATTTTAGGCGTAAAATATAGACTTTAAAAGTAATGTAATTAAGTAAACTAAGATAATACAACAGTTTAGAAGTAAAAGTTTTTGACTTTTAAAGGGAATTAATTAAGTAAACTACTCATTTCGTTCAATTTTACTTGCCATATTTGAACTTGACACACACATTAAAAAATAAAATAATTATTGATATAATTATTTTACCACACTATCCCTATTATTTGATGTTTAATTTTTTTGGGGAATAAGAAATAAATGTAAATGTAAAATATGAAAAAAAAAGTTATTTTTTCTTGATATGATACTACACGTAAAATGATTTTTTTAATAAAAAAAATGGACAAGTAAAATTAATCTGAGAAAAAATTATAGATATTAGAATTTAGGATATATAGGTAATTTCATTGATAATACTAATTACATTAGAGCTGAATTATTGACAATGTCTGACATTATTGCAGGTAGGTGGCAAAATCATATCCAACTCGATCCAACCCATTTAGGTTTGGATTGGTCATTGATCCTCTAATTTATTAGCTCAATCTATTTCAACCCATTAAAAATTGGGTTGATATGTAATCCAAATTGATTTTTGAAAAATCTTGTCAAAATATAATTAAAAAATATTTTTATATATTATATATAGTTATAATAAGAAAAAATAATTTTATTAGGTACTAAGAGCTTATAAAATAACAAATAAAGCTATTAAAACTTAGTAAAAATTGAGTGGGTTATGACCCGTTACTAACCCATTACTTAACCCATTTGATCCAAATAAATTTGGATTGGGTCGGATCTTGATCCGTTTATTATCTTAACCCATTTTAACCCGCCCAAATTTAATCCAATCCACCCAATTGTCACCCCTAGTTGCAGGATGCAATTAGCTCTATCTAGAAATTTTACACGATAGAAATTAGTGTTGGTCGCAAGGAAATCTTTAGGTCGAATCAGATTGGATCAGCCCACATGGCCGTTCCACGATCCACGACCCAAAAACTTATAGAATAGGATACTCTTCTACAATAAATCCTTTTTTCGTTTATCAACTAGTGTAATTTGACAGTCAAGTATTATATTCCGAGGTCATACCTAGCCCCCCTCTGCAAGTTTTTGATGGAATATAACTTACAATATACCTGATGATAGTTTAACAAAAAAAAGAAAAGAAATGGTAGAGGCATTAGGGGTGTGTATCAGTCGGTTCAGTTTATCGTTTTTCAATTTTTAAATGTGCTTAACCGATAATCAAACTAATAAGATATTTGTTAGCAATTTTTAATTTATTGATTTTTGGTCTTTAACGGTTCGATTTTCGGTTTAACCAATAAGAAAATGCTTTCAAAAGAAATATATGGCTTGTCCAACAATTTGATGCCAAACAAAAAAAGAGAAATCAAATTACTCATTGAATGCAAAAATTCTGCTTAGTGTAGTAAAAATATAGCAAATACTCACAATTCACAACCCTAGTTGTTGCCTAACCGTTGCCGTCGTCGTTACAAACCTAGTTGTCGTCGTTCTTATTTCTTTAGGTTTTGACGATGTGAACCTAAAGACTAAAGTATAACTAAAACTTAAAGGGTAAATGCAGAGACAGAGTTAAGTAGTGTTAATTGTGTATGGCCCTTATAATTATAGTCTAATATAGTGATTATCTTAATATTTTTTGTTTGATATTTATGTGTGACTAAAAATTAAAATAGTAAATTATTATATTTTTAATGGGTTATCGATTAACCCAATATTAAAAAATCAATATCGAATCGATAACCCAATAATTTTTTTATAAAACAATTAAGTAACAGTTAACCCAATAACAATAAATCAAAAACACTTTTTTTTATTCGATTCGATTTATGCCACCCCTAAAATGCATACAAAGTAAGTTTTTTTTTGTTAGGCTAAAAATGTCAATACCTATCTCGAATAGTTATAATAGTATTAATATTATTCTCCCTACCCCAAACTTTAAAACCGGACTAGTAGATCTGCCACTATCATGTATCTTTGCTTACGAAAAATAAAATAAAATAAAATAAAAGGTTTCGACGTTTAAAGTAAAGCAATTAAGTAAACTAGCTGGCTAATATATTTCCTTTCCTTTCAATTTTTTTGGCCTATTTTAATTAACTTGGTGCTAAATTTAAAAAAGTATAATTATTTTTTGAATTTAATGATCTTAAAAATATCATTATTGTCATGTGGAAAGTTAAGATTGAAGAATCACTAAAATGAGAAAAGGTCATTCTTTTTTAAACAAACTAAAAAGAAAAATAGATCAAACAAATTATACCAACAAAAAAAAAACCTAGATTTCGAAGTAAAAGATTTTATTAATTTATTACGCAAGCGGTGGAAAAAGCACCAATGCCCACATTACATAGATTAGCATGATAATAATACATGTATCATCATACTTTTATTTCATATATATTACTGAGAACTATTAATGACCTTTAACGCCACCGATACAAATTAAAGATCCATCATGACCATAGAGTTTGCACCCAGGTTTTGCGGTACAACAATTGACACAAATTCGAGTAAGTTTTGTCGATTCAGGTGGGCAAGTCATATAGGCAACTTTAGGGTCACATTGTTGAGTACAAGCCTTGGGTTCATCACTCTGTCCTTCACACACAAACTTGTTGTCTTTACCATAATAATAGCAACCCTTGTAACCCGTGCAACATGTGGTGCATTCAGTGGGTTTAATTATAGTCGGTCCTTCTGAACGGGGACATTTTGAATAAGCAATTTTACGATCACATTCCTTCGAACAACGTTCGTTTGGCTTTCTTGGGTCAGATTGTCCTTCACAAATGAAAGTTCCGTTAGCACTGTAATAGTGGCAACCCTTGTAGCCTGCACAACATGTGGTACATATGGGGTTTCTTGGATCTCCTTCTGAACGTGGACATATCGCATAGCTAAAATAATTACCACATTCTAAGGTACAAAGCTTGGGATTGATGATATCACGATCTTGATCTATCGTCGCACTTACATGGAGAAACATTAATCCTACAACAAATATAAGGTATATATATTAAGGAAAAACATATTGAACAATACTTGTGTATGTATGAACGAAGAATTTAAGGAGAAAAGTAACTTACCAAGAACAAGCAAGCAAGCAAGGAAACTAATATCTTTGTGAACAGTCATTATGGATAATTAATTAGTACTTTGTTTTCTTTTAATTTTGGGGTGAGGAGTGTCTGTCCTCCTCCACTTATATTTATAGCAAACAAGTGATCAAATAAAACTCAAAATAGTCAAATCTGTTCATTATTACAGCTAATTAACATTAATATTCAGTCTCCTCAATCGGTAGGATTTACTTTTTTTTGTACTTGCTAGTATAAGTTTGGCGACGTAGAATCAAATAGAACAAAAAGAGAGTTAGATCTATTCATTATTAAATAGTTATTTGTATTTGACTGATCAATTTTACAAAAATACATCTATCAATATTCTGCATTAATTCGTGCTTGATAAATAATTTTTTTCAAGTGTCCAGTCCAAAATATATGAAAGAATATCTTTTTCAGCTTCTGAAAAATAACTTATTCAACTTTAACCATGTGATTATATATTACATTCCAATTTTCTGATTAGAGAGGACAGGTTTTACATTGGCATATATGTGTAAAATTTCGAAATATATATGAAGGTTAAATATATATCTTAGATTTTTGCATAAACTATAACACATAATATTTACGTTCTTTTATTGGAAAAAAAAATCAATTCGTTGAGGTAGTTGAACTGTTTTAATGTATATATATTTTATAAACAACGTATATGAATGTTTATACATATCTGATGCATAGTTATACATTATTTATACATAATTATACACTATTTATACAATATTGATATATTTTACATATACATATGACCATGACCATTTTGTTATTTAGCAGTTGCTTATATTTGATTGTTCAATTTTTTTTATATAGCAATTGTTTGTATTTGACTAATTAATTTTCTTTAAAAACTCTTTATCAATATTTTACAGTAGTGTTTCATACTTGATAAATGTTCCAAAAATGCTTCTGAAAAATAACCTTTTCTAGCATTTTAAAGCATTTATTTGCCATCAAAATCAATTGGCTAAATTTTTTTACACACTTTTAGCAGCCTAGCTTATCAATTGGCTAATTTTTTTTAACAGTTTTAGCAGCCTTGCTTATCAATCGGCTTTTTTTTTTGAACACTTTTAGCAGCCTAGCTTTTCCCAGTACTCTTTGTAGCCGTTTGAATTATCAATTGGAGATACTGACCTGTTTTGATTGATTTTTCAGTTTTGATTAATTATATTTCTCACTTGTGACTTATGATTTATTTTTGTCATTTAACTTAAAACTAATTAATGTTAATAAGTATCTTTTTTAACTTACTCAAATGCTATTAAACTGCTTAAGATCAATGAGTCAATCTAAACAGACTAAATCCAAAGTAGAACTGGTTACCAAGTCCAACTAACTTATTACAATTATCCGGAACGTACTTTAGCCATGTGATTATATATTGCGTATACGTTCTATATATTGATGATAAGAAAATCATAATTAATTGATTACTAACATGTCATAATGATAGATTAATACTGATTGTGCAATGTTAGATTAATACTGATAGTGCAATGTTTAATGATTTTTTTCCATGATTAATTGATTACTAACATATTATAATAGATTTATACTGATAGTGCATTTAAAAAAAAAATAATTAAACCTTCCTTGCATTGAGTATAATTCGATGGATGGTTGTTCAATTCACATAAAAAACTAAATAATAAAATAGGAGTTAAACATCAAGTAAACAATGAAGCTAAAATTTACATCAATGATAAATGGAGTTATTTATTAAAAATAAAAACAATGAAGCAGAGTAGATCGGAGTTAAGTAAACTCGGAAAATTAGCTCATGATCGGTGGCTTACCCAAGGGAAGACCAAATACCCTTAAACCTACTGACATCATGAGATCCAACAAATAACATAGAAACTTCAAGTTTTTTGAAATAAATTTGTATATTTGAAAATTATACTAAAAAATACTGTAAATTACAATAATTAACAATTTAAAAGACATAAAGAATTTTTAGCAAAAAAAATGAAAATGACCAACTCTAAAAATTCTAACTATGAAACATAAATTAAGATTGAGCAATAGATAACTTAGCTTTTCCCAGTGCACTTTGTAGCCGCCACTGAATTATCAATAACTTTTCGGACATACTAATTATATTCAAAGTTGAAGTGTTGAATCAATTTCTCAAATTCTCACTTAACTAGTACTCCCTTTGTCCACTTTTAATTGTCATGTTTGTGCTTTTCGAAAATCAATTTAACTAATTTTTAAAGTTAAATTAGATTATATTAATTTATAATTTTAAACAAAAAATTTAGATATTCAAAAAGTATACGAAAAGTACTATAATTCAACATCAATATGATGAAAAAATGCACAGTAAATTGTTAGTCAAAGTTATTATCAGTTGACTCTAAAAAAGAAAACTATATATGACAATTAAAAGTGGACGGAGATAGTAATTTTTACTAATTATATTCAAAGTTGAAGTGTTGGATCAATTTCTCAAATTCTCACTTAACTAGTACTCCCTGTGTCCACTTTTAATTGTCATGTTTGTGCTTTTCGAAAATCAATTTGACTAATTTTTAAAGTTAAATTAGATTATATTAATTTATAATTTTAAACAAAAATTTAGATATTAAAAAAGTATACGAAAAGTACTATAATTCAACATCAATATGATGAAAAAATGCACAGTAAATTGTTAGTCAAAGTTATTATCAGTTGACTCTAAAAAAGGAAACTATATATGACAATTAAAAGTGGACGGAGATAGTAATTTTTATTTTAAAAAATTACATATATTTTTTTATTAAAAAAATGAATTAAAAAAAAAACTTTTAAAATAATATGCCGCCCTTACACTTGAGTATAATAATTAAGCAAAATGGTAGATATGATTACTTAGGGTGTTTATAGTCAACGGAAAATTGAACTAAATTGTAAATTGAGTTAAATCAAAAAAGAAACTTGGTTAGTAATTTGGTTTGATTTAATTTGATATTGGAATTTATTATATTATTTAGGTTGATTTGGTTTTAAGTAAGTCAAATCGAGATTAAATTAATCTGATATTATATTTATAATTTTAAAAATATATTTTATACATAATATTATTTACTTTGATATAACGTATAAATATTTCTTACACTTCAATTTTTTCATAGTTTTAATTTTTTAACATGTTATTTCAAGTTTGAGGCAAATAAAATAATTAATTCAACACGAAGAATGACAATAATGTTGATTATTTGTTCTTTAGTTTTACATTTAGACAATTAAAATATAAATATCCTAATTTTAATTTTTCTTTAATGTTTAGTCACGTAGTTAATACTTATTAGACTTATTTAGTACTTTTAAATTATGATAATTTTCATTATAACTTATTAATTTATAATATTTGTTTATGCGATTTTATTATTATTTTCATTATTATTTTTGTTGAATATTTAGTGTCATCACTTGTTTCATATTTTTGTGTTATTTTTTTAAGAAACACCTTAGATAGTTGTGTTGGGTTTAGCAAAGTGTGAATGGGAAATAAAAAGAGAAAATGGAAAATGAAAGGACCAATGAAAGTGGAGGGAACCAATTTTGGAGGGAAAATGAAAAGTCATTGCAAAAGTGCAAATGAAAGGTCATTTTTACCATATTGGTAGAAGAAAGGAAATTGTTGTCCTTATATTAGGAAACACTTCCTTTAGCTCTTAAAGGGTTAAGAAGAAGGTGCCCCCTCGCGCCGCCATCGTCGTCGCTCGCTCGGTTTCGGCTTTGGCTTCGGATTTGACAATTGATTGATAATATTTTTGGACAAAATTTATTTAATCAATCTTGTTAAATAATTTCCTTTCTCTAATAAATTAATTCATAATGTTAGTTAAATAACAGAATTAATTTGGCGTAACTGAATTTATTTGAAATTCAAGTGTAACGGTAATCCTTCCGAAAAGTCCTTACTTTTTCCAAACGGTAATCCTTCCGAAAAGTTGTTACTTTTCCCCAAAGGACACAATGTTCTGGAAAAAATGGGTCTGAACAGATTTTTCTGAACAGACGCGTTCCTTGCTGCAAATGGCTATAAATAAGAGGTCTTTTTCATTTTTCAGACACTGAAATTTTCCCCCTCTCTGTATACATTTTCTTACATAAAACAAAATTGTCGATCGACTGAGTCTGTGTGTGCTCTTGTTGTTGTTCTTGCGTTCGCTGAAGTTATTGAAGTTTGAGGTACCGCTACTTCTCTAACATGTTAATTCATTTTATCTTGGGAGGAATTAATCTGTAACCTCGGGTACAGTGAGGGGATTAAATTTCTTAAGGAAACACAGTGGTTTCTGTGGACTCAAATTAAAAATCATTCTGTCTATTTCATCTATTTCTGTGTCTGTATTTTTTGACTAACCTGAATACAGGAGATAACAATCTTAATAAATTTAGAAGTTTCAGTATTTGAGGTTTCTGGAGATTAAAACCTTTATGGTTTTCTACTATGTTTGAATTTTAAACATTCATTCAATTAACGATTAAAAGAACATAAAAACTTTATCGTTAAATCAGAAACAATCTGTGTAAGGATTTACTCTTTACTGTTAGTATTTCAGATACTAAACTTGTCTGCCATTTGTGACAGAAAAAATGACTAATTCAAGTCAAGTAAATGCTGGAACAGTAAGTGCTGCAACAACATCGGTTGCACACAATCGTTCAACTACTGCCCTAGCACCGGCTGAGAAACCTGCAAAGTTTTCTGGAGTCGACTTCAAGAGATGGCAGCAAAAGATGTTCTTCTATCTGACTACGTTGAGTCTGCAGAGGTTCATTAATGAGAACGTTCCTGTTATGTCGGATGAAAC
>JAJOOS010081783.1:0-11654 GCA_029582725.1 Solanum chiquidenum | reverse complement strand
AAAAGTTTAAATTTCACCCTTTAAAAGTTTGAAAATTTAAATTCAAACTTTAAAACTATAAAACTATAAAAGTTTAAATTTCACACTTTAAAAGTTTGAAAATTTAAATTCAAAAGTCAAGACAATAATAAATTTTTTTTAAGGCGAATAGCCTATACTTTTATTAATATTAATTAAATAGTATAAGTTGAATTACAAAATATTAGTACAATATTAAAAACTCTAATCTACACAGCCACCTTCTAGGAAGGGTTCTGTTTGAATTAGATCTCGAATTATTATACTCATACTAATAGACATTTAAATTTAATAGTTCATGCTACCAAGGAAATCTTTTTTTAAATCATTTAATATTTCTCTAGTAACATGCTCTGGAATTGGTTGATTAGCTAGTTCCTCCATTGCATCAATGTCGTCGTCACTAAAATCTTGCATTATTTCATCAACGTCATTTTCAAATTTGGTCGGTAAAGGTGGACGATCATAACTCCTTCTCTCGCCATTAATTCAATCTCTAAATAGAACCGATATCTCCAAGCTATCTGCTGCTAATGAATATCTATGCTCTCCGATTTGAAATCTTATTGCACTTAAAGCGCTTTCCGAAGCTACTGAAGATGCTTGAATAGCTAACACATCTCTAGCAACCGGTTGAAGTTTTGGAAATCCCTGGCCGCGATTGCTCCACAATTCTAGAAGATCAATAGTAGTAGGTTCTGTATTTTGATTAATTTATGCATCAAAATCATTTCTATCATTATGAGAAAGTTCAATATAAGAATCTATCATATCATCAATATCATCTTCATTATTATATCTATTCTTAGAACTTTGAGGCTATTCATTACGTACTAGATTCATTATATTAGAATTATACAAGCCATACAATTTTCTAGCTTCAATTTTTATACTATCTTTAACATCTTGACAACTAGGTGTTTCATCATCTTCACTATCAATATCCAAATTAAAATATATTTTATCAACCATTCGTGATGCACCTTCATCTTTGTAATGTGGGTTTAACAAACAAGCGGTTAAATAAATTTGAGGAATAAGAATAAAATATTTTTAAAATTTTTCAATAATTTTCTTAACAGATTCTTCAAATCTTGGTTTATTTTTGAATTTATAAAATTTACTAGAAATAACACAAATATTAGGTAAAACAGAGCAAATAGTTGGATAATAAAGTGCATATATTTTTTTTGTAGTTAAATAAAAAACTTTTAAGAATTCTATAAGTTCTTTTATGTCATTCCAATCATTATCATCAAGTCTATATGTCATATTTGAATTATGAGTATTCCAAAACATTTGTAAAAGTTTCCTATATTCATAAGCGACTTCAAGCATTTCATATAAAGAATTCCATCTAGTACACACTGATTTCGGATTTTTTCTAGGTGGAAGATTAAATTCACGACAACGATTTTCAAAATCTCTGCGTCTAGACTTAACTTGACATTTAAAAATAAAATGACATGCAATTTCAACTTTTATGCAACCATCATTATACATTGTTATACCATCTCTAACAATCAAATTATATATATGTGCATCACACCTAATATGAAAACCATCAACATAAATAGAGCAAAGAGACGGTTTTAGTATTTCAACTGCAGTTCTATTATTAGAAGCATTATCTAAGGTGACACTACTTATTTTATCACAAATTCCATAGTTTTGTAAAACATATATAATTGTTTGAGCTATATAACTACCGATTTTATGCATTTCACAACATTTATAACCTAAAATTCTTTTTTGCAAAGTCCAATTTTCATCAATCCAATGTGCAGTAATAGTGAAATAATCATTACCATTTACACTACTGCCCATATCAGAAGTAATAACTATTTTACAATTATTATAATAAAATAAACAACGAAGATATTGAAAATGTTGAGCTTGATAATAAAAGATAGCCTTTTAAATTGTATTTCTAGTAAAACCTTTAAAATGTGGATTATACAATTTGAATATAATGAATAAAACCGGGATTTTCAGCGAAACTAAATGGCAAACCCATAACAACAATCATTTTAGCTAATTCTTGAAGATCTTTTTCTCAACTATATGATCGTTGTATACTAGAGCCAGAAACATTAGAAGGATTTAATTGTATTTGGACCATATTAGAGCCCTCTACTCCTACATTTTCAGGAAGGGTGGTACCATTCTTTTTAGCTTCGGCTACAACTTTAGCATGCAAAAATTCATTTTTACAACATGACATTAAATGATTACTCAAATGTCCTGTCCCACCCTGTTTTTCTACAATTTTATGATTCATTCTATGTTTACATTTATTACAAATAGCTTGTGTTTTATCTTCATTCTGAGTCATAAATTGCCACACAACTGATTTTTTAGCACGTTCTACCTTAGTTCTAGGATGCACGGGGGGACGGGAGCAGGACAACGAAAGGGAGCGGGAGGGGAAGAGGGATTGGGAGTGGGAGTAGCCGTAGCTGGCTGAGTTTCATCATCATCATATTCATCAACATTATTATCAAAACTATCAATATACTCATTAACATCATCATGTTCATCATCATTTTCATCATCTTCAGGTAATTCCTCATCAAAATTACCAAACCTTCTTTGTAAATGTTCATGATAAGGATCTAATCCACTATTACTATCAATATTAAAAATAATATCATCAACATGCGTATAATCATCCGTATTTATTCTTAATTGAGAAGTTTTTTTAGTTTTAGATTTAGAAGTACTACCAATTTTTTTATTTTTCTTGGATTTTGAGGTAGATAAATTAGTGAACGAATTAACTATGGTTGTTTTACCCTTTTCAATAATGTTTTTTCCGAAATCCATATTCAAATATAAAAAGTGAGTAAATTATACATAATACGAAAATGTAATGCAAAGTTTTACACAAATAAATAACTAAATAAGTAGAGACTAGAGACTAATTACTCACAAAATAAATAATTAAATGCAAACAAATAAATAACTAAATGAAAAGTGAGTTGGAACGAATGTACCAAATGTCTACTTAAAAAAGTAGACGTGTATGATCGAAAGCCGAAAATTGAAAGTTGAATTTTGAAGCTCCAATTTTCAAAGACCAAATTCGTAATTTTAACGAAAATAAGAGATTAGAGACTAATAGAGAATTAGAGAGTAGAGAGAGTAGAAGATAATATTTTTGTGAGTGAAAAGAATGAAAGATTGGGGTATTTATAGTTAAAAAAAAGGATGAAAATGTAGTTTTTAGAAGGTTGGGGTATTAAAAAAAGTTTGGGGGGTAGGGAGGTGTAAAGGGGAGTTATGGGGGTGAAAGAGCCGTTGGTGGGGCCCAAAACCCGTTGCCCAACGGCTATAAATAATTAATTAAGATTTTTTTAAAAAAAAGAGACGAACCGGACCGGGACTAACCGGTAAATCCCGGTTTCCGTCCCGTTACCCCTCCTGGACCCGCTATAGTCCGGAGCAAACCGGTACAAGCCGGAACCGGTAATGGACCGGGACGGACCGAAACCGGAACTGGCACCTCCCGATTCCGTTGCCAGACTTACTATGCACTAGTAATTCAATTCACTGTCTTGTTGAAATCATCAAATCCAAGCAAAATATCTAGAGAATTATTGAAAGAAATTAAATGATTACCTGAAGATCATTGATATCTTCAACAAAACCTTCCACACTAGCTTTAATCTTTATGTCCTGTTTGACTACACCTCCATGAATTGATTTTCTGAAAACAGACTCCATATGCATACACAAACTTATATCTTTTTCTTCTCTATTTTCTGTGAGTACTTCTACCTTTATCTATATCTGAAAAGCAATTTTATGTTCTCATTTATAAGGCTAAGACAACAGTTTACTATGCAATCATTTTTCCAATATAGATAACATGTCTAGGAAGAATAAGTGCTTACACAAATCCACTACGTAGAATTCTATTCCAAAGGATATGAACCAATCTTATGTTTCAGCATCTTTTATGTCTCTTACTTGTGATGTGAATGTATTGTGGCATATCAGACTTGGACATATACCCTTTGTAAAAATGAGGGAAATAAGATCCATACCTAACAACTTTTCTACTAAGCAACCCTTTTGTGCAATATTTGTCCAATGACAAGGCAAGCAAGGTTGCCATTTCACCACAGTACCAATACTTCCACCAAAATATTCCAACTACTACATATTTATCTTTGTGGTCCCTATCATACAGTGACTCATGACAACCATAAATATTTTCTTACCCTTGTTAATGACTACAATAGATGTACCTGGACTCAATTACTGACATGTAAGAGTTATATCCTAGGAGTGATTAAGACTTTAATATCCATGATTGAAAATCAGTTTGACTCCAAAGTGAAATCCATAAGAACTGATAATGGACTTGAGTTAATTAACACAGAAACATCATCCTTTCTTAAATCCAAAGGGATCATTCATGAGAAAACCTGTCCCTACACACCACAACAAAATGATGTGGTGGAAAAAACACATAAATATTTACTAGAAACTGCCAGATCACTACTTTTCCAATCCAAGCTACCACTGAAATACTGGGGAGAGTGTTCTATGTGCCACACACATCATTAATAGACTCCCTACTTCCCACATCTAGGGAAAATGTCCTTGTGAATTGTTGTACAATTCCAAACCATCCTACTCCCATATGAGATCATTTGGATGTCTGTGTTACCCTACCATCCCATAGTGCCAAATAGATAAACTTTAGGCTAGGACCACACCTCATATCTTCATATGGTACCCATTTGGATCAAAGGGATATAAGGTCCTTAGTCTGACCACAAGAAAAATACACATTTCTAGAGATGTAGTCTTAAAAAAAAGTATATTTCCTTTTGTTGTTGTCTCTGATGTGTCTTCTTTTCTTTATGTTTTAAATTCTTTGCTTTTTGTTGATTCTATTAACACTGAAGTTGGTTCACAAATTGAACCACATGTTGAAAATAATGTACTTGATGAATGAAACGGATCAAGTGACAGTACTTCATTACCTCAATCAGTTGACTTACCATTTGCACCACTTTCAACCTCTCCTCAACAACCTTCAATTGTCCCTCATAATAGTGAGTCAACTACAGTTCCTACTAGGCCTCATAGATCAGATAGATTACCTGCCTACCTCCATGACTATATTTTGCCCAACTAATCCAGCCAATGACAAGGCTAATGAGAATATTTCCCTAAATGCTGCTTTTTCAAAACATCACCATATACCACCTGAGATTCTTGAAGATGAGAGTCAAGATCGTTGTGAGAAACATTAGAAATGATGATGAGCCTTCTTTATATGGAGAAGCTGCTATGAATCCTGCCTGGAAGTTAGCCATGACACAGGAATTTGAGGCATTTCATGCAAATTATACTTGGGACCTGGTGAATTTGCCAAATGGTAAAAGGGCAATAGGTTGTAAGTAGGTTTATAAGGTGAAACACAAGGCTGATGGGACCATTGAAAGGTTCAAAGCAAGACTTGTGGTGAAGGGATACACTCAACAAGCTAGGATTGATTACACAGAGACTTTCTCACCAGTGATTAAGATGACTACTGTGAGAGATTTGTTGGCTACAACCGTAAAGAAGGGCTGGAAAATTTATCAACTTGATGTGAATAATGCTTTCCTTCATGGAGAGTTGCATGAGGAAGTATATATGGAAATTTCCCTAGGGCAGTGGACATGTCCGGATTGGTCTGCAAATTGAACAAATCATTTTATGGGTTGAAGCAAGCTCGTCGACAATGGTATGCTAAGCTAGTTGAGGTCCTATATTCTAGAGGTTACTGAATGATTATTCATTTTTCCATAAGAAAACTGCATATTTCACTGTTTTTGTTTCTATTTATGTAGATGATGTTCTTTTGATTGGTATAGATATAGTTGAGATAAAAGAACTTAAGACCTTCTTGCATGACAAGTTCAAAATTAAAGATTTAGGAAGAATCTTGGGAAAGAGGTACTTTACAAAGGTGATGGTCTCATTATTTCCTAAAGGAAGTTTGTCCTTGATCTACTAAAGAAATATAACATTTTCAGTATGAGCAATTGTACTTCTCCACTAGATCCTATAATAAAACTTCATGCTAAGGAAGGTCCTCCACTTTCAGATCCTGCATTTTACAGAAAACTTGCTGGGAAGTTGAATTTCCTGACTAACACTTGGATATATCCTATAGTGTACAACATCTTAGCCAATTCATGCAAGACCCCAGGGAACCTCACTTGAAGCATCATTTCACCTCTTGAGGTATCTCAAGTCAGATCCTACCTTAGGGATCTTCATGTCACATGATCAATCTTATAATGTTAGAGCTTATTGTGATTCTGACTGGGCTGCTTGTCCTGATTCCAGGAGGTCAGTAAGTGGTTACATTGTGTTGCTAGGTAACAAACAGTTCTCTAAGTTGGAAATCAAAGAAGCAAGAAATCATAGCATAATCTTCAGCTGAGGCAGAGTACAAGGATTTGAGAAAGGTTGCAGGTGAGTTGGTTTGGCTCAATAGATTACTAGAGGAACTCACAGTACCATCACCAACTCCTTTTGATGTCTATTGTGATTTGTGATAGTCAATTAGCCCACCACATTGCTAGGAATCCTGTATTTCACGAGAGAACAAAGCATATTGAAGTTGACTGCCATTTTGTGAGAAATCTTCTACAAGCAGGCCTCATTTCATTGCACCATATAGGTTCTGACAATCAACTGGCAGATATCGTGACAAAGACACTGACTGGGATTAAACATTCTGTAGCACTACACAAGTTGTCAGTGTTCTCCACACCTCCAACTTGGGGGGGGGGAGGGTATTGAGATTAGATTAGCTAACTTAATCTTGTTATTAATCATTAGTTGGTTAGTTAGGATGATTAGTTAAGTTATTTTTGTTAGTGAGTAGCTGAAGCTTCTAGAAGCTAAATGCCAGCTGTAAAAGTAGGTAGTTGTTGATTAGTTACTTTTCATTGTATAAATATTTACACTTGTGCAGAAATAAGATGATGAATTTTTCCCAAATTAGCCGACTCTTCTTTTCTCATCCTTATGGATTGTGAGCATAGCTCAGTGTGCTGATCTATGCGTTAATCTCAATACTATCTAATTATAATATCAAATTTGTTATAAAGAGTACATATTATATATGATATGTAAATTTGGTATGTGGTGTGAATATTTAAAATTAATCGTGTATAGAACTTAAACTTTGTTAAGTAATATGTACTATTAGTTAGCTCAAGATACATTGTATTACAATTATATTGTTCGTGGCAAACTTATACGTAGCTTTTTATTAAATTATTTAGTATCTTAATTTCTATACTAATCTATATATAGTAGTAGTATCTTTTTCTTTTAACATATATCCTATCAACTTATATTTCTTAGCATAAGTATAGTCAAAGCATCCAAATTCAGTGCGATTCAACCACACCTAAATCGTATTGAATTAATTCGAGTAAGGTAGAATTTTGGAAAGATATGAATTACATAAAGTGTAGGCAGCAAAACTCTAATTTATTATGGTAAAAATAATGGGATAATTGTACATAATGGCAAATTTATAATCTAAAATAAATGGAGTAGCTACTGTTTGATTTTATTGCGCCCCGTAGCAAACGTTTGTCAGTCGCCTCTCTCCCTCCAAATTCTCGCTCGCCACTCTCCCTTTTTCGCTCGCTCCCTCTGTGCTCGCCTCTCTCGCTTTATACAACATAAGTGTATAAATTGCGTTTTTGTTTGTATAAAACGAGAGAAAATTGTATATACACATGCAAATACATATATATTCGTCCTATACACTTATAATTATACAATAAAAATATTTCCCTGCCCAGTTCTCTTTTGTGTTTCTCTCTTTCTCGTTTTATACAAACACAAATTATACAATATAGTGTAAATTTTATGTTTGTATAATGTATAATTTATGTTTGTATAAAGCAAAAGAAAATTGTATATACACATGCAAATACATATATATTCGTCTTATACACTTATAATTATACAATATAAATATTCCCCTACCCAGTTCTCTTTTGCCTTTCTCTCTTTCTCGTTTTATACAAACATAGATTATACAAATATAATGCATAATTTATGTTTGTATAATGTATAATTGATGTTTGTA
Organism: Solanum chiquidenum; assembly: GCA_029582725.1. Lineage (NCBI taxonomy): Eukaryota > Viridiplantae > Streptophyta > Magnoliopsida > Solanales > Solanaceae > Solanum > Solanum chiquidenum. The sequence goes on along the minus strand of JAJOOS010081783.1, from coordinate 3,514 downwards.
TAAGGTGAAAGAGAGAATGATTTTTGATATACAAATATTTTTGTCAACAATTTATACAAACGAGAGGCTAACAATAATTTATACAAATGGTCTGCCAGCGAAATTATACAAATCTGAAGAGGAGCCAACGAATTATACAATTACTTCTTTTTGTATATATGTATATCGAAATAGACATAGCTTTCAATTGTATATGTATAGTGAATTATACATATATATGTTTGCTATGGAGCACAATTATGCAAACTTTGCTATAACATACAAATATAATTTTTTTATTTGCTATATGTGAAAGTTGCTCAAAAATAATTGCCTGGTAACAAATGGAAGACTACCTGATCACTTCCACTATAGTAATTAAATATTACATGCATGATCTTGTGACCAAAAAAAAAATCCTTTGAATTATTTGGTCCATTACCAAAAACATGAAAAAACTACATAATTGGTATACTTTACTATCATATATACTATTATTATTTACACTTTTAAAATATTATATATCTTACTACTAATTAAGAGTTTTTTAGTTTTAGTTATATATTTAAGAAGATATACTTAGATACATAAGAGAGTGGTGAGCGTGATGGGAGAGAGGTGAGGGAAGAGAGCGAGATTTGTTATGTATCCTAGATACCTGCAAATCAATTTAGATACAATGTATTTAGAACAAATTATACCTAATTTTGACCTCATGTATTTGGACGTATCTGAACGTATCTAGACACACCAAAATCTGGTATGATATATAATATTACAAATTAGAATATATCTAAGTAATTAGCTCATAATCTAGTCAAATTTACATAAGTTAAAAAAAATTGTTAGAAGCCCACAAGAATGAAAGAATGCTAATAAAACCGTAGGTTAACTAGCTAGGTAAAATATGTGTTTTTTCAAGATTATAGGGAAGACAAAGGTTTTACTACTAGATAAGAGTTAAGTACCATTGAACTCTCATGGATTCCTAGTTCTAGTCTATTGTAATGTAAGAGAAAAATATAATTCCTAAAATAAATCTATGTTAGTTGCAAAGTCATAGTCATATCATATATAGTGAGTTAACACGAGAAAGAGAGAGAGTGACAAACTACATAAAGAATCATTATCTAAGGTTTTCTTTTCTTCATTCTTTAGTGTGAATACAAAAAAGAAATAACTGTGAACGGAATAAAAGAAAAATAATAATAAAAAAAATTAAAACAATTTTATTGCGATTATATTGTAATTTATTTTTTATATGTATAAAAAAATTAAAATATCTATGATAGATTTTACAAGAAGTAATGAAAAAAGTAAATTTGATTATCAAGATAGTAATTCTAAATTAATTGTTGGATTAAAGAAGGCAAAAACCTATCTATGAGAAATATCAAGTATATTCTTTAACTTTGCGACAAGGGTTAAATAAATCCCTATGAGTTTTATTTTAATAAAAAAAAATATATTAATTTTTTTTCTTTTTACTTTTATAGATAAAAAATAATATATTTAAGTCATTTTTAATGATAAAGGTATATATAAATTGCTTTACTCCCAAAATTGATTGATATATCATTTCTTTTTCATAGGTAATACATTAAGCCCCTTTATAGGAAATTATTGCCCTAGATAATGATAATTGATAGGCTGATTGATTCAGTGTTTTAGTAGTCAAACCCAAAATTACTCTTACAAATATTTGATCATGAGTGCATCTATAAAGTTATAATTATAATTAGAAACTCAATTTCATAAAGACCATATATCTAGCCTTTGAATTCTTTGTCCACTGAAAACAAATGGGTAGTGACAAAGGTTAGATTAATAAGGATGGTAGTGTAATGGTGAAATTGTTTTATTCTTAATTAGAGATCTTGAGTTTAAGTTTCATGTATAGAAAAAATCTTGTTAGAAGTGTCGTTCCTAAATGAGCCCTATAATGTGGGAATCAAATTCAATCAAAGATCGCAGACTTTGAATACTGAGCGGAAAACAAAACCATAGGTTAGTAAGGTAAAATATGAATTTTTAAGGACATTGAAGAAAGTGTTCAAAAAGGAATAAACATTTCCTTCAAACTTTTTTCAATTATGATCGCCTCATTTGCAAACTTAAACAATCAGAGATATCATATTTTTACTATTTAATTATATTATTAAAACATTTGCGTAAATGTCTAACTCTTTTATCATAAGCCATACATTTGGATATTCATTTTTATAACGGATGGTTATGAGATTTGATTTCAGGATTTTTGTTTGTTCTGATAATATATTGAAGTGTATGATCATCTAAACATTTATGTTATTAAATAAAATATAGATTTTTATTATTTAATTATATTCTTTACACATTTGAACGATTTTTTTTATCTATTTAATATTGGTGAATCAGAATTCAATAATTAATAAATACTAATTGAACTCCGCGAGATTCATTTTTCATCCTATTATAATAATAATAATAATAATAATAATAATAATAATAATAATAATAATAATAATAATAATAATAATAATAATAATAATATCAAATTGCTTGATCTATAAGAGTGCTCTTTGAAGATTTGTATTTGCCAAAAACCTTGATTTGTTAAACAAATGGACTATTCCGAAAGTAAATATAAAAATTATTTATGATTATGGTTGGTTTGACAAAATCTCTAATAAACAGTTGATTAAAACAACTGAGAAATCTTTGGCGTTAAATTCGTCTGAACAAACTATTCGTTTATTAAATAAACGTGATATTGAATTATATAAATTCTTGCATATTGGTATGGTTCAAATTACTTTTAAACCTTTAACTCTTAAAGGGTTACCAGAGACTTTCCTAGCTGCTCTATGAGATGCGAGAAATTTAAATTTTCGACAATCTTTGATGGGTTCGATAGAATCTACGATGGCCTATGGTCCAGATTATTTTAATACTCAACCAAATCTGCAATTATCCTTGACTGATGCTAATATTTTGGATGATTTAACTGTAAATGTTAAAACCCATGGTTATAATTATGCCCCTGGATCTGAATTGATTTGTTTGTCTTATAGAATCTATTTTAAGTTGCTTGCTACTTTGAATCCTAGATATAAGTTATATGATACGTCTGATCAAACTATTTTGGTAGAAACTAATTTCACCAGATCTAAGGTCACTACTAGAAGACCTATAAAATGGAAAGAAATTAATTTTCCTACTACTTGGATTCTAGATTCTGTTATACCCCCTGAACAAATGACCAATGCTGTTACTAATTCAGATTATTCTCATATTAGTCAAAACTCCGATGGAAAAATTTGTATGCAATTCAATGAAACGAGTGTCCCTTATAATAGACATTCATTTGCTTCTGATAGAAGATTGGCTATTCGGCATATTTCTCCAATTGAACCTCTTTATGGTCCAGCTAGAAATCGAGCTGCATCTTTACATATGTTATCTGATGTAATATCTGAAAAACAAAAAATTAGAATTGATCCTCGGTTAAACATTGTTCAAACGAACGATAAATCATCTGATATTTCTGATAAGG
>JAJOOS010081781.1:0-17770 GCA_029582725.1 Solanum chiquidenum | reverse complement strand
GCTTTTCCTTTTCTCTCTCCTTTTTCAAACGTTTCTTCTCTTCTGCAATTTTTTCTAGCTCTTCCTGGAGACGTCGTTCCTCTTCTTCCTTCCTTAACTTTTCCTCCTCTTCCCTCTTCTTCCTTTCTTCAGCTTCCTTCATCTTTTTGAGTCTCTCTTGCATCTCCCTAACCTGCTTTGACTGTTTCTTATCTGTCAATTTTCCCTTTGCGTCATTTTTTGTTTCTTCCTGCTTTTCCTCTACACTAGAGGCAGCTGCAGCTGCCTTTTTCTCTTTTTCCTTCTCCTTCTTCTTTTTCTTCTTCTTTGCAGCAGCAGACTCCATAGCTCCTTCTTCAACTGCTTCCTTCTCAGCAGCAGCATCACCTAGTTGAGGCTGCAATTGGCCTTTCTCCTCTTGTGCAATAGAAGTAGGAGTAGGTGCAGATGTAGCTGGTGGCCCTTCACCAATTTCTTCCAGAATTTTGTCAATGTCATCTTCCTCTTGAGCCGTTCTACCACCCTTTTTCTTCTTAGATTTATTATCTTTTGACTCCAGCTGCGCCTGCACTTTCTCTTCAGACGGAACAGAAGCAGGAGCAGCTTCTTCACCAAGTTCTGCTAGAATCTTGTCAATCTCATCCTCATCTTCTTGAACTGTACGACCACCCTTTTTCTTCTTGGATTTATTCTTAGAAGTTTCTGGTACATCTCTTTGCTGCTTTTTTCTGTCATTATCATCAGCTTCATCTTCAGGGTTTACCGCTGGGCTAGCTTGTTCTGGTTCATCTTCTTCCTTAACATCAATTTTTTTCTTCTTCTTAGATGACTTCTTTTTACCTGCAAAAATAAGTTCTGGCGCATCATCCTCTTCAGCTGTTTCTGTGTCAAACTTGGAAACAGAACTATCTGCCTCCTCTTCTTCGTCAAGAAGAGACACACTAAATGAATTGCCAATAGTCTTCCCCATACCAGCAACGACTGGTTCTTCATCTTCCTCGGACTCTTCATCACCAATTGTATCAAAAGCTGTAGAAAACACACTAGCACTGGCTTTTCCCTGCTTTGACTTGTTCAGTTTCCCAGAGAAGGGAGCAGTGCCTTCATCCTCTTGGTCACTATCCCTCGTCAAATCCTCTCCATAATTAGAGGCACCCTTCTTCTCCTTTTTAGCTTTTTTCTTGCCACCAGGTATTACTTTTTCTTCCAGAATGACAGGTTCCTCAGTCCCAATAGTGGTGTATTCATCATCATCAATTACCACATTCTTCTTCCTTGACTTGCCTCCACCACCACCAACTTGCTTAGCCGGCTTCTTTCTGTCATCATCATCAAGTACTGTATCTTCCTGAACTTGTTCCTCAGTCTGGACAGAGTACTCATCATCGTCAATCACCCGATTCTTCTTCTTGGACTTCCCTCCTCCACCGCCCTGCTTGGGAGGTTCAGGGTTCTCTTCTGTTGTCTTCTTTCTCCCCATTGAACTTCACTGCTAGTTTCGGCAGATGTCTGCAGTATTACTTCAACCAATCAATAACCCTACATCCAAAAATCAAAACACTCATTCAACATAACAAACCTAATTTCACTTTCCAAAAAAATAATTTGAATATTATTTATATTTCCACTTTCCAAAAAATAATAATATAAATAAACGAATTATTTCAGGTTGAATCTAAATGTTTCAAATGAATTATTAAAAAATTATATCTAACTAGGTCAATTGTCGGCTCTTCGCACAAATGTGAACTGTGAACTATCCCAATTAGGTCATATCTTATTAAATTTGTAGTGTAGTTGTTAAGGATAGTGTTAATGTAGGAGCTTAACTTATTATCATTTTGTTTTTTAAGGTCTTCGGATATACGTCTAAGAGAATATTATCGTTAAGGCTTTAACCTGCATTGATTGAGTATGAGTAAGAGTAAGTCGGGTTAATTTATATTTCATTCCTTATAAATTTGTCTGCACATCTTTAATAAATTGTATTTTTCATCTAATTCTTAGTAGCAACATGTTTCGTAACATATCATATTATTGATCTAACAAGAGTGTGTTCAACATTAGCATTCAGTTGATTAATACACCTCGAGTATTCTGTGTGTCACACCTATCTTAAATCCACACCGCTATTTGCTCGGTTTCTTTTAATGTTGTTTATCTTGCACCTAATTTAGTAGATATAATCTACCGTGACATATTATTTTTCATTGGCATATACTATTTGTTCTTAACATTGTAGCACATTGTTGACTGAAATACGATACATAATTAGCATGACACCTTTTGTTGGCTTTTGACATGTCACTAAACAACGCACATTGTATACAAAGTTATAGATCATGTGACTGTCTAAAAAAGTTGTCATTTATGCAGACCTTAGACAACAATATTACCTATTCTATGATAATAGATGACTCATCCAATGGTGAGGCACAAAAAAATCGCAATGATTTGTGGTATGAGTAGTTATAGTGATCTGCATATTATATTCTATATCATTGTTTATCGACTTGAATTAGTGGACCACATCAATCTTCTCTATCATAGGTGGCTTCATCAGAACCGTAATATGTACTATTAATAACAATATCAAACCGCATGTCAATCTCCTATTACGTAGACCTTCATGCACGCTAGTATTGAATTACGTATTGCTACCTCCGACCGAAGCTCTGGCCATCTTCAAGTGTCATGAATGTAATTAAAATTTGTTTTTCCAAAATAGACATCTACGTATCTATTCATTATAAGCTCAACTTCAATTCATTGAATTGACGCAATTATTGTTTAAAAGTATCTCAATATCTAAAGAAATTTCCACACCAAGAAATAATAAATACCACATCAACTTCTAAAGGAATTTCCAACGGAACATAAGTATAACTTTCATATACTATGAAATAAAAGGAAAATCATTTTGAAGGATCTATTTCTCATTCCCCTTTTTCATTCTCCTTTTTTTATCAACTTATATATCAACTTCTATTTCCAATTTCTTCATTTTTTAGTGGTTAATCTTCATCGTTTTTCTTATATTTGAGCCTATTACAACTCTGATGCGTTTTACCGCCTCTCATAATTCGCCCTACATGTTGAGTTCACACCACAGGCAAAGTGACCTGTCCAAAATAATAATGTTTTCAATATCAAATTAGCTCCAAGCACATATCCCGAAACATAAATCAGACAACAATAATACTATTGTCCTTTGCTAACCTCTGATTCATGTCCATGTGTTTTGCATACCATCCTCATTAAGTTTATATATAATCATTCGTTAGGTCAGTAGTTAGTATGTGTTATATAATTTTAAATTGTATAAGTTACTAACTTTAAAAGTATGTATTTGTAAAAAGATTATCATTTTTTGGATTGACTATGTCGTATAGAACCTAATTTATGGTTATGTTTAGAGGCATTTGCATCTTATCTCCATCATGAATCCACATTTATACGGTTAGTTATCTAAAAATTTATCATTCTGAAAAGTTATTTCTGTAATTTTTTCTCGTAAAAATGTGTTGTAATAGCTAAATTTAGTGGTAAATGGTATACATTTTGAAAGATTCATTATAAATAATATTTTTCCTACTCATTTTTCAATGGGCATACATTCTAAAAGATTTCTTTATAAATAATATTTTTAATGAATCTTTGGTCTTCTGTGTCCTTGTCCAGATTGAGGATTGTCAATCCTTCTCTTGTTGTTATACGTGATACTATGACATATAATTGTCCATGTGTGAAAACCTGTTTTGGAAGATACAATCCAACTCTCTGAATAGTTTGTCTTTGGCTCTTATTAATTTTTGTAGTGTAATAAGGTGCTAAAAGAAGTTGGCGTCTATTAACATAATAATTTGATTATTGTGACTCTTGTGCAGAGGTTCTTATCAGAGATGATGTTAGTATTAACAGACCAAAAAACAATATGAATGATAATTAATTATATACCGTTGTAGAACCGTTATTTTTTATTTAGATTTCTAAGAAGTATAACTGAACTTTCTACTTTTAAGTGTATGTCATGGTTAGGGATGTCTAGAGATCATAAGTTATTTAAAAAATTCGTAGGATAAAATATATCTTCCTTATTAGTGTCCATGCTTGCTTTACACACGTTGTCAAAGCTATAATAGGTTATTCCTTCCCGTGGTATCATTTTCATAATTTTTTACATTTAGCTAATGAACCATTTCATTTTTTTGTGTGAATATGGCTCTTTCTTTCAAGTATGTTGAGTCGTTATACTTCTGTAATAGGGACGGATATACTGCCTCTACAATTGATTCTATATGATTATGTGGCGGTACAATGCACACACTAGGCGAAAAGTTTAATGAACTTCTTCTTTTTTCTGTATAAACAGATCCCTCTCCAACCTTCAAAAGTCATTTATCAAAACTTGCAATTTTGTCTGCTTTTGATTTCATTATTTTTTCATAATTAACTCGCATATGTTCCTTCAATTCATAAATAGAGAAAAAAGGGCCATAAATGCGAGAAGTTTAGTGCATCAACAGTGTTAGCTCGTGTTTTTTTTAAATAACTGACACATTATTTGATGGAAATTACCTCCACATACGACTGTTAGTCTCTTAGAAGGTTTATCGAAGCTATTCTCATACATACCTCGGAGAATGTCCTTCAGGGTCTAATCTAAGGCTTCAAAACAAAATTTATTTGGCATTGGTCCTTCATCTCAAATAATCAAAATAGTTTTTACGAAGTTTTGCTAATTAGCTGCTTTGTTTTATTTCACAGATTGACTCAGAAGTGACGTCCAGAGGAATATGAAAGCGTGAATGAGCAATCCTGCCATTTGGTAATAACAAAACTGTTATACTAGAAGCAGTAACAGGGAGAACTATTTTTTATTATGATTTGATCTTTGAAATAATTGTATTCCAAATAAATGTCTTGTGCATACCATCATGGTCGTGTATAAAAAATAATTTGCCTTTTTCATTATCAATAGATGATATTATTGCTTCATATATCGGAAGTTGACAACTATTTAACAGAGCAAATGATTTATCATGAATTTTTTGAGCTCATCTTTGTCATAGTTTAGCTCTTCAGTAATCAGACGGTATCCTACATCAAGCATTAATGTAGAAACTAATACTCTGTTTGGATCATTGTTACCCATTGTTTTATAATGTATTGTATTGTATTCTATTGTACTGTATTGTATGGTAGATATAATGTTTGGCTAGACTGTATTATTTGTTGTTGTTTAATAACATTTTAATTGTTTGGTTTGATTGTATCGTACTGTATTGTAATTTATAAATTTACTAAAATATCCTTAATTATTCTAGGGTGGGAGGTTTGACTAGAATTAAATAATATAAGGTAAAGGGTAAAATAGTATTTTGAAATATTATGTACAAATATATTTGAAAAAAGAAATTAAGTAACAATGGAAACACACCAAATCGGTTGTTCCATAAAATAGGGATTTTCATTGTTACGTAACAACGAAATTTAACAATACAATACATTTTAAGTAACAATCAAAATAAACATTGTAGGTATAGTAATGATACAATACAATACAATGAGTAACAATGATCCAAACATAGTGTAAAAGTAGCAACCCTTCTATGTCTTTCAAACTTTTACTCATCTTTTGAAGGATGTTTTCGATCTCAAACAATGAATACGCTTCAATTTTTTCTTCACTTAGTTTTAAATCTTTCAATCGTAATATTTTTCTCTGCATCGATATGATATCTTCTAATAATATTCCATAGTTATTCTCTTAAAACTTATGTGAATTAGAGACCTGATAGTGCATAACTATAATTACAAAGAGATGTCTCAACTCAATTCCAGTTGCCCACCTTATCATCATCGAATAACCCTAATGCGTAGCAGACCTTTCGATAAGTATCGAATCTACCCAATACGCTTTAAGTCGCCTTGGTTCTTCAAATATTATGGCGTTTTTTCCTTGTAAACGGAAAGGTAAGCGTTCAATTATTGGTTGTTTGTGATGTATGTCAAATTTGTAGATCCTTCAGCAAGCTTTTGTAGTCGATATGTATCTTCAATCAAAATACTTGATGATCTCATCGTTGTTTATTTTTGTCCTGTCTGATTCTGTTATCGTTGTTGCTCTATCAGACCCTTTATATATGAACATACTTGAATAGGTACTTCAGCGATCTTGAGTAGTTGCAAACTTATGTCACTGTTATGACGCAAAATTCATTCTGGTCACTCTTCAATAACGACTCAAATATGCATTTTTTTAAAACCAAAATTGGGCATGTGTCATTCATTCAATGATCCACGCATTCTAAATATTTTGTTTTATTTGAAGTCATCCCAATTAAATTTGAAGTTGACCCACTTCTCATGTATTTATTTTGCTTCTCTCAAGAGGGAATTTGAAGGGGGGGGGGGGAGAATTGTTATTAAATTGAGAAACTTAGAATTGTCACTAACCTCAATAGCCTTGATTTTTCTTATTTCATTGAGGATATTGAATGTTTGGACTAGAATTTTTTTTGAAAACCATTGGAAGAGAAAACGAGAGTAAAGTTAATTTTTTGGAATTTTTTTTTACAAAAATCTTTTGCTTCTTTCATAACTATGGGGATTTTAAAGGAAAAGTGAATCATTGGGGAAACGTAGAATATTGTAGTATATTGATAAGATAGGAGATGTGTCAATGATGTCTCTTTTATTTGAATTGATTGGTTTGGGGCATGAGAGGTAAAAGTGATGAACTTTGATCCACTTCTGTCAATGAGGGCGAAAAATGTGAGTTGGGTTATAAATTAGATTATGTAGACCACTGAATGGATGACAGTATCCTATCATGATTTTAAAAAACTATCGATTTGACCACTAATAAAGAGAGCACGACTGGACATTTTATGGATATGATGATGCCATAAGTAAATTCTACTATTAATGAATGACACAAATAAGCATATTCTGAAAAATCGTTGATATATTTGAGCTTTTCATACACTAATTGCAATCTAACTAATTAAAAATTATTAATATGTAGAACGAGAAAAGACATAAAGTCGCCACTAAAGTTGTTCCGAATTTTCAAACAGACACCTTAACTTTGCAACCGTCTTGTTACCCCACAAAATTTTCTAATATCTTTGTAAAAGGGCCATTTTGACCCATTCCCTCACATGGGACAACACGGGTAATGCCAACACTAGTTCAACCCGACCCGGTTCATTTCAAAAATAGAAAAGTCTTCATCTATTTGTTATTTCTTAGCTTTTGAGAGTCTCTTCCTTTTCCAGGTCAAACGATTGCGGTGATCATATTTCTTTTTGGTGTTCCTTGGTCAATATTCTTGAAGAAACAAGGAATTGAAGCTTGAAGGAACAAAGAATTGAAGATCTAACAGGTTATGATTTACATACATTATTTGATAAAGATCATATATTTTCTATTTTTATGATTTTAGGGATTATCATAGTGTAAAGAGTGTTAAATCGACCTATTATAGTTTCTATTAATAGGATTTTATAGTTTTTTGATGTGTTCTTGACTAATTGCTACCGTTAGAGTTTTGTGTTATCGACTTAGTGCAATTGTTAGTAATTGTGTTCAAGGTTAGGGTTTTGTGTTATCGACTTATAGTGATTGTTAGTAATTGTGTTCTAAGTTAGGATTTTGTGTTTTCGACTTAGTGCGACTTGATTGTGATGTATTGTAATATCATACATATGTAGAATTCAATTGATAAATTATCAACTTGTTTACAGGTCTTTTGTTCTGATAGTGTTTATGATAAATGTTAGTGATTCAACTCCTGTTAGTGATTATGTTTGTTGTGTACATATATATGACTGTGTTAGCTTACAATTGTTGGAGTTTGTTTTTGAAATGTGTGATTGAGTTGTGTTTTATTTGTCTTTTTTACATGTTTTTTCAGGATGTCTTTTTGTGTTGTAACTTTAAGATGGTATCATCGGGGGAAAATAGAATTTGGTCCCCTACCTAAATATATTGGGGGGGGGGGGAGTGACAGAATTTCTACAAGTAGATGTTGATAGGATGTCTTACTTTGAGTCAAGGGACTACAAAAAGAAATTAGGATATACAATACATTGTGATTTTTTATTAAGTGGGATGGGTTATTGGTCCTTGTTGATAATGATAATGTTATACTTGACTTTTTCAATATGATAAAGGATGGGATGGAATTGAGGTGTATGTTTCTCATGGGGTTAATGAACCTGATCAGGCCCCACATGAATTGGAATTTATCCCCAATGTGAGTGATAGTGGGGTAGGTGAGGAATCTTTGAATGAGGCTTCCCCTAATAATCATCCTCGCTCTTCTACTATTGTGCTTTCTCCTTCCAACCCTATAACTGAGACCTTATTTGGTCCTTCTAAAGCTCATTCTTCTTCTTTTATTATGCCTCATCCTTCTACTTTCCCTTCCAACATTATAACTGAGACCTCATTTGATCCTTCTTAAGATCCTCCTCATTTTTCCACTGTGCCTCCTTCATCTGATCCTATAATAGATCATGATTCAAGTGATAATGAAGTGGAAGATGAATCAAGATCTGAAGGAGATACTAATGAAGATAGAGAGGTAGACAGTGATGCCCATCAAGAATATATAGATATAAGAGAAAGCAAAATGCATTTCGAAAGGTCACAAAAGAGAAGTAGAGGTACTACTTCATATCAGATTCATGTTGGTGAAAAAAGATCTAGATATAGGGTATGATGAGACAAATATTGATATTAGAGGAAGCTTAGTTGGTAAGCTAGGAGGTGATGTACAAGGTAAGACTTTTATTATCTTACTGTTTTATTGTTTTTTAGGTTTGCTTTTAGTTTTACATTTTAACTATTATTTGTTTGTTATGTTGCTTTGTTAGGGACTAGAAATTAATGTTCAAAAGGTATTGCCATTGGTTGAACACAGAAAATGTGCAAGATAAGTTCTTGTAAATTGGTGTAAAAGCCGGAAAGAAATTGAAAGAAGAAAAGTATTTTGGAGAATTGTTAAATCCACATTTGAAGCTGAGTTGAAGAATAATATACAGGAAATGAAGAAACTAGGAAGATCATGTTTGGATGATCTTTTATGGTACAACTTGGATACATGGTGCAAGAGATATTTTCAAAACTATAGCAATATGTTGTGCACAACAATATGACAGAGAATTTTAATGCTTGAATACTTCCCACAGGGTATAAACCAATCATCACAATGCTTGAGGAGATAAGGGTGAAGATGATGAAAAGAAATGGTGATTTGAGACAGTTCTCAAACACTAGGATCACTAATATATCTCATATGTCTCTAAAAATTTTACAACAAAATATTGACAAGTCTATGCAATGCAACTTGTCTTGGAATGGAGAAAGAAGTTTTGAGATTAAGCACTAAGATTTTACACATACTGTGGACATTGTTAGTAAGAGTTATAGTTGCAGATCTTAGCAGCTTAAGGGCATTCCTTGTCCTCATGGTATTGTTTCCCTTCATTACAAGGAGTTGGAATCAATCAATTATGTGGCTAGTTGTTATAGCAATGAGACCTACCTTAACACATAAGCACATTTTATTCAGCCAATGAATAACATAAAAATGTGGCCAACATCAAATAATTCAATCGTAAAGCCCCCAAAGATCAAGAAGATGCTTGGAAGACCAAGTAAGGTTAGAGGAAAGGAAGCAAATGAAAGCAGAAAAACTGGAAAGCTTAGCAAAAGCAGTGTTGTTATGACTTGCATCAAATGTGGTACACAAGGACACAATAAAAGAGTATGTCCTACAAGAAACCGAGTTGGTCTAAGTCAATAAGCTAAAACATCTTCTTAAGTAGAGGTATATTTTTTATTTTTACTTTCTAGTGTTATATGTATATTTACTGAAATACCAATATACAGGCTACTGGTAGAGCAAGGGGCATAGCAAGAGGTACTGGTCCAAGTCAGTCAACTGAAACATCTTCTCGGACACAAGTACTTTTATTTGTTACTTTCAAATATAAGCTATATATACATGTATTGAAATATCAATATATAGGCTAGTGGAACAGTAGCAGGAAGCAGAGCAAGGGGTAGTAGTTCGACTTAGGGGTGTCAAATGGGCAGGTTGGGTTGAAATTTGAGATACTAAAATGGGTTGAAATAGAAATCGAATTGGGTCTTGACCCGCCCAAGTTTAGTTTGGGCTCAAATGGGTTGAGTTCAAATGGGCTAAAAAATAGGTTGGGTCTTGACCCGCCCAATTTGATCCGATTAATCTCAATAATTTTAACATAGTGATATTTAACTTTTATAATCACAATGCGAATTTCAGCTCAAGATTTTTTTTAAAAAAAGTAAAAATGGATAGATAAATCCTAAAAAATGTTAAATAGATAATAATTTATACCTTTAATATAGGAACATATCTTAGTAAAGAGTTTTAAAACGGGTTGAAAATAGAGATTGAATTGGACTCAATTGAGGATTCTCTTAAAATGGGTTAGGCTTGAATGAGTTAAGATTGAACCCAATTCAAATTATCTTGAGCCCAACCCTTAAAATTCTGGACGGATTGGATGGGTTACCTATGTTTGGGTTCATTTTTGACACCTCTAGTTCAACTCAATCACCTGGAGCTTCTTCACAGGTATATATATATATATATATATATATATATATATTCATTTGTAAATTATTTAGTTATAATTGCATGCACTAATATGTGAAAAATCAGACCACCACAAATAATGAAAGTTGTAGAGGAAGATGTACAAAAAGAGGCACATGAAAATGTAGTTTTTCAAGTTCTCTAGATGTTCCGACTCAATCACATGAAACTGCTACAAACACAGAGGTCTATTATTATATCATTTATAGAAAATATAGATATACTCTAATATTTGAGTTTCAAAGTATAGACATTAAACAATAGAGGTAGAGGAAGATGATTAGGTAGAGGAAGAGGAACATGTAGAGGAAGAGGAATGTCCCAAAAAAGAAATGTGAATGAAGAACGAGGTAGAGGAAGAGGAATGCCTCAACATAGTTAAACTAGTTCGGAAACAACATGTTGTGCAAGAGGCCTAGAAAAAGGGAAGAGACTAGTAGAACATGAGGACACCAGTGGAGGATAAACAAGACCTTTTAAAAGGCCAAGAATGGTAGGTGTTGACATATACCAAGATGAAGATGGATTTACAACTCTTAATGTAAGTTTATATGCATACTTCAGATTTTATATGCAAGCCTAAGGGTGTGTTTGGTATGAAGGAAAATGTTTTTCATGAAAAATGTTTTCTTGGAAAACAAGTAGATTTTTGACTTATTTTCTCATGTTTGGTTGGTGACTAGAAAAGATTTTCCGGAAAAGATTTTTTAGTGTTTGATTTATGAATGAAAAATATTTTTCAGAAAATATGTTTTATTTTTTACTAGAGAGTAGAAAATAATTTTTGAATTGAAATTGATTTTTTTTATAAAAAAAATAAACTTAATTTTTTTTGGGGAGGGGGGGGGGTAGGGGTGAGATGGGGTAAAAAAATAAAAATTTGAAATTAAAAATATTTTTTAAAAATAAACTTAATTTTTTTTGGGGGTGGGAGGGTGGGGTGTTGATGGGGGGTCGCGGGTAGGGGTGGTAGTGGGGCTGGGGGGGGGGGGTCAGGGGTGGGGTGGGGGGCTGGTAGGGGGCTTTAAGGGTAGGGTGAAAATAAAATTTTGAAATTGGAAATAATTTTTAAAAACAAACTTAAATTTTTTTTTGGGGTGAGGGGTGGGGGCTGTTGGGGGTCGTGGGTAGGGGTGAGGTGGGACGAAAAAATAAAAAATAAAAATTGAATTTTTTTTTAAAACAAACTTTAAAATAATTTTTATTTTTTTTGGGAGGGGGTAGTAGTGGGGCTTTGGGGTGGGGGGATGGTAGGGGGGTTTGAGGGTAGGGTGAAAATAAAATTTTGAAATTGGAAATAATTTTAAAAAATAAACTTTATTTTTTTTATTTTTTTTGGGGGGGGGGGGGTTGGGGGGCAGGTAAGGGGGGTGATGGTTGGGGTGGGGTAGGGTAAAATAAAATTTTGAAATTGGAAATAATTTTTAAAAACAAACTTTAATTATTTTTTTTGGGGAGGGGGTGGTAGGAGGCTGGCGGGAGGGGGGGATCGGGGTAAGGGTGGGGTAAAAAAATAAAAAAATTGAAGTTGAAAAATATATTTTTAAAAAACCTTTAAATTGATTTTTTCAAAAAATAAATTGTATTGAAGTTGGAGGAAAGTTTTGGAAAATGTTTTCCTTACTTTTTGAAGGGAAGTCATTTTCCTTGAATTTGAGGAAAATGAGTTGATTTGGAAAATATTTTACCCAA
Source organism: Solanum chiquidenum (assembly GCA_029582725.1). NCBI lineage: Eukaryota > Viridiplantae > Streptophyta > Magnoliopsida > Solanales > Solanaceae > Solanum > Solanum chiquidenum. Next base: position 5,445 of record JAJOOS010081781.1, on the reverse strand, counting down.
CCAAACATGAGAAATTGAAAAACATTTTCCGGAAAATGTTTCCTTCATACCAAACACACCCTAAATGTCTTTTGATTTGAATACATATTTATTTGACTAAGCAGCCTAGATTGTTAAGTAGAAGAGTAATCAATACTGGTACAAGAGTGACAAAGAGGGTTGATGTTGTTACTGGTGATATTGGCTACACACCAAGACGTGGATTCAAATGGAAGGGGAAGACAACTATTACCAGTGGCAACCTAGAAAGAATGAGGACAAAAAAAGTTAACCAAACTAGGTCTGCAACTACTGCTAACAATCAAAGTCAAACTAGTTCAAGTAGGAAGACCCCTGTGCCATGGAAGTAGGACATTCTGATGTTGTGTTGTTGATTTTGACAAACAAATTTTAAATATGTATATTCTGGTGTTGTTTTTGGTTGGAATCAAACTCAATTTTGCATGTAACCAAACAAAACAAGATCAACTTAATAGTGGTAGTTCAAATTGAATGATTATGTTGGAATGAAGTCCTCTTTTGACCAATTTTTGTAGCTTTTTGTAGTTGATACTTCTTCTCCTCATCTACTTGTAGTTGAACATATTTTTGAAGTTTCTCAAATGGTTACCACAATAATATAGACACAACCAAATACATTAACAACTTGTTCAAATCATAACTATTTTGAAAACCAGAGGCGTATCCAGAATTTCAATAAGATGGGTGCACGATTACGAAAAAATGTTTCTTAAATAGAAATTTGATCAATTTGACTTTTAGGTTCTTAATATGAACCATTAAATTTTAAAAATTATAGGTCCAAAATATATAATACTACTAGTTTTAAATTTTAATATACACATTTGATATAATTATATAAAAACAATTATAGTGCTAAATTTTTTAAAGAATTTTCAATGTAGTAACACACTTGAAAAGTTTGAAAGATTTAAGAAAAAAACGAAAGAAAAATTAGTTGAAACGCCAAAAGTGTAACCGATAACCACTTGGAGAGGTGTTACTCAAAAACAGAAGATATATATAAGATTTAAATTTCTATCCTCACTCAGAGAGGTGCACCCTATCTTCATCATATTATTATATGATACTTTGAACGTGGGTTCACATATCTATATTTAATTATTTTTTTAACATATAACACTACTATATATGATCTAGAGAGGGGAGCATGGGTTCACGTGAACCCACGGCACCCCCTCTAGATACGCTCATGTTGAAAACATTCGACAACAAAAAACACCAAAAACTTGAAAGTAACTAAAGATGTCTATGACAATTTTGGTTGCACACACCTACATCTTCCATCCTTCACATTCTTGGTTCGGCTTAAGAATAGAAAAATCATTACACCAATCAAGACAGTTAGCTTCAAGTTACAACATGAGATCTTCTTTTTCTCCTTCGTCACCCATTTGTTACTTTCAACAGGAATTTCATAGCATGCTAATGCTTTTTCCAACTCCATAATTTTGTTTGCCAATCTCGAAATAACGTACTTGGATCTTATATCAACATCTTCACGATTCTTCCATCTAAAGAAGCCGCATGCATTCTCCTAAGATACGCCATAAACAAATTAAAGAAAAACAACAAGACATAAACATAAACAAAAGATCTCCATAAATGATGTAGAGGGCATACACAATAGCGTGGACAAGATCAAAATAGTCAACCTGAATTGTGGTTCGACCATGAAGTTTGCATTGAAAGTAAGTCTCTGTGTTCGCATCGCAATTTCACTCGCAACATCGAATTATTCTCATCATTACAAATACGATTTAACATTGCATTTTTGACATTTTTCTTCAAAACGTAATCACAAAAATATCTTCATTACTCAAAACTAAATGAAATTAAGAAGAAATTAAACCTTGAAAAGCTTCAAATTAACCTTTTTCTATTGGAAATTAAAAAAGAAAACGAATTTCTACCTTATTGCGCTTGGGAAAGATGATGAATTCGTAAAAGAGAGTATCAAAGTTGATAATGAAATCCTCCGTCAAGAGAGGCACCAACAGCTCCTTTTTGAGCTTTGTTTTGGGGGAAGATGATGAAAAAGAAGAAAATAATTAATTAATAAAGAAAAATAGCGACACATGTCATTTTTAAAGTGGTTATTCGCACAGAAAACACTGCTTCACGCGTCTCTTGTGCGTATTCACAATCCAGGTGAGGGAATGGGCCAAAATGACCTTTTTACAAAGATATTAGAAACTTTTGTGGGGTAATAGGACGGTTGCAAAGTTAAGGTGTCTTTTTGAAAATCTGGAACAATTTCATCAGTGGTGACTTTATGTCTTTTCTCTACGTAAAATTAAGTATTCTATCTATTATAGGCTTAATATAGGCATTATTTGTGGTGATACATCTAGCACCCCTAGATGTCCGACATCCAAGAGACATAATATTTGAGAAATAGCGACACTTTAAGCCTTAATTATCAATTATAGTGATAGTTTGACTAATTATCAATCATAGTAATAGTTTGATTAATTATCAAATGTAACAATAATTTACTTAGAAAGCACTTACAATACAATGTATCAATTTGCTTTGTATATGTTCTCTATATCAGAGTGAGTGAATAAATACAACTCTAAAATGTATAAAACTCAAACTCTGGCAATGTATTGCGCATATATATATCATATATTATTATAAGTGGGAAGAATCTAAGTCAAAAGTTGAATTACTGTTTTACCCCTAAACTAAATAAAAAATTTATAAATAAAATAAAATAATTATTAAATAAAAAATTGAAAAGACTCATAATATTGACTCTTTCAACCAGAAAGCTCAATAGTCTTTCATCCCAAAAATAAGAAAACAGTGAACCTCTTGGCTCAACCAATGTTGTCACTTTTGGGAGCTTTGGAGTAGTAACATGGTTGACAGTAAATTTTTTTATATTTGTTTAGATCTATTAAAAATCTCAAATGATCACAAGTTTTGTTCAATGATAAGAAGTTATTTTATTTCGGTAGCCAACAACATGTTCACATTTCTTTATTTTGGTCATTTTGGGGTGCGTATGTCTACTCTGTTTTAATTTATTTTCTTAGGTTTTTATAATTGTGAATAATCCCTTGTAGGAGTACTATTTTGCTCATAAAATTCTTGTGTTTATCTCAATGATGTATTAACATATAATAATTAGTAATTCACTTTTAAGTGAGCTACTGCAAATCACTTTAATAGAATTACTTTTTTTTATTACTCTTAGTATTCGATCATTGCTTATTATATAGAGCAACTTTCACATATAACAAACATAAAAATCATATTTGTATGTTATAGCTATAGTTTGCATAATTGCGCTCCATAGAAAATTTTATGTTTGCTATGGAGCTTTTGATTTGTATAATTCGCTACAAACATCCAATTTTATACAAATTGTTCAGTTTTGTATAAATTCATTTATACATTGTAATTTGTATAATAAGATCTGTATTTGTATAATTATAAGTGTATATGACGAAAATATATGTATTTGTATTTGTATATACACTTTTCTCTCGCTTTATACAAACACAAACACATTTTATACATTTTATACCGAAATGTATAAAATGACTAATTGTATATCGAAAATGGCTAATTGTATACCAAATCAGATGGCAAAAAAAGGGGATGTTTGCTGCGAATTACAATTAAAATAAACTATACTATAACATTTAGTTTGAATTAATAGTTTGCTATTTCATACAATTTCCCCTATTATATATATATTTGTCGATATATGTTATTTCTTAAATTTATATTACACTCCAAATTTCACTTTGTGATTATATAAGCAATGCAAATGTGTTTGAGCACTCAAAGAAGTACTATTCAATTGTATTGTTTATATAATTTGACAAAATGAGATTTGGGGAGTAATAGAAATATAAGAAATATAACAGATATTAAAAAAGGAAAAATTCTTTTGGCCAGAAAATTTGGCCAGAATGGTATTTTACTTTTTTGAACATTTTTATCCTTTTAACTTTAATACATTTTAATTAAAAAATGAAAAAAAAATCAATTTATTTTTAAAATATAAAAAAATATTTTAATTTTTTTAAATTTCTGGCCAAATTTTCCGGCTATTTTGCATTATCCATTAACAAATATATATATATAAAAGCAATGATTGAATATCATGAGTATCAGCACTCAAAGATCTACTACTATTCAATTGCTGAAAATCATATTCCGAGAGAGAAGGAGCATACAAACATTAGAAACTCTTGGAAATTAGACTGGTGGAGCACAAGTGATTTGGTGAATTTCACAAGCGCAAAAGGTTCTTTGCTGCACTAAAGGCATGGTTAGAATTTTGGTCATCATTGCCTTTTTTATTTTATTTTTATTTCAATATAGATCCACATGAGTTCATTTTGTGTGCTTTGTCCTTATTTTTGGTTCAATGTAATACACGCAAAATGTCTATGAAGTATATATTTTTATTTCATATAGATATACATCTTTTAGAAACATGTTATGTCTACAATAAAAACAATCAAGCACTAATCATTTCTGAAAAATACTAATCAAATCTTTCTAGACCTTTCCACATAGCATATTTTATTAATTATATATAGAAAGTCACATCTTTTATTGGACTTTACTATTAGCAACAATCTTCCTAGTGCTTTTTTGAAATATGTGAAGATGGATATCGATTAGATCATATGACATATTTTTTTATCAAGAAATATATATATATATATTTAGTTTTTATGTGTAAATAAATATGACAATGAATGATTCAATACTATTTATTCCTTCCCAAGAATTAGGTACACTAATTACTCAAAATTATGTTTTCTTTTTGTTTTTTTTTCTCCAATTGTTTTTCCTTTTCCTCTTCTTCATTTAATTTAAAAATATGTAAGTACATATATATTTCTTTACAGGATCTCTGACCTGGCGGTAGTCCGCCCGATCATAGATCAAGCAATTCGATATCCTTAGAGGTAGTCCGACTACATAAGAATAAAAATACACAAGAATTTTGACATAGCTTTGATGACTGCATGGTTTAATTATTTTACCCAAGCAAAGGGCCTGTCAGGACAGTAATACATATTTTTATTGAACCCATATGTTTGATAGTTCTAACCGGGTATGAAGGTGCCCTTTTAATAACTCTTTTCGGGCTAAAGATCACGACTTATCAAACGGAGTCACTAAGACAAAGCCAATAAAAGTAGTACTAAGTCCGACTGTACCGCCATCTTGGAACCAAGTCAAGAAGCCATGCTAAAATTCTTCTGTATTTAAATAAAGCTTAGATTCATTCATGGTTTATATAAGATAGAAGTTAGTTTTCCGGCATAGATAATTTCTTTAGCCGGACATAGTCACGGCTTTAAGCATAAGGACTAAACTGAAAATAAAGAAGTACCTGTAGCAAACAACACACTTTATTTCTCCGACCAAAGTCCGGCAAGCCTTACA
>JAJOOS010081777.1:0-13487 GCA_029582725.1 Solanum chiquidenum | reverse complement strand
ACTCCAGAGTTTGTGGTGAGCCTCCTTGCATTCCGGAGGACTCAATTATTTTGTGTACTTAGTTTTGGTTTATTAGGATGTGGCGGGGTCTGTCCCCATATCCATCTCAGTATATTAGAGTCTTCATAGACAGACAGTCAGTCAGTCAGTAGTTTTGAGTCTCTCATCCATGTATATGTATGTATATGTAAATATTCTATTTTTGAGACTCGAGTTGCCCCTTGGGCCATATTTTATCAGTTAAGTTGTTTATGTCTTTGCATGGCATTGAGTTTTCTGTTGAGTCAGGTTTCCGCCGAGTTAAGAAAGCCAGGCCAAGGGTTCGCTTGGGGCCAGCAATGGTCTCCGAGTGTCGATCCCGCCCAGGGTGTAGGCTCGGGGCATGACACCATCTCGTTCTCTTCAATCTTGATTCTCCTTCCGAGGACACCAAGGACCTTTATTGGTCTCTCGGTACCCCAATTGAGAAACCAACCCTTGGTTCGCCAAATATCTAATATCCTTATCAAATGAGGCATAAGCAGCCTCCTGTTCAATTGATGATGCACCATGTAATTTAATGTAATTTACGATTTTCATTCTGGTGCCCATTACATGCTTAGCTAAAAGCTCTACAATAGTCATCATTTATGTCATATACTCATCCCGCTCTTTTTCCTTCCTTCTCATTTCATTCTTCATGGTCTAAACTAATAGACCCAAAGACCTTTCATTGTCCCTAGTGTACCAAGCCATGTTGGTTTTCACCATTTGATTAAGAGCAATGGAAACCAATGGATAAATTAGGCTCGTGAAAGAACCTCCAGCAAAGTTATTCACTATCGCTTGGTTCACCTCATCCAACGAAGGGTAGAAATTTGTAGCAACACTTCATTTTCAAACCCATGGTTAAGCACATAACAATCTTCTTCTTAAACCTTAACCACACTTAACGCATAGCTTCCTCCGGTAATTGCTGAAAAATAATTATTTTATCTCGCAATCTAAGCATCCGTGAAGGTGGGAAAATCTCTCTAGGAAAGTAGTCTTTAGTTCAATTCAAGATGTAATGGACCTTTGACGTAATTCACTAAGCCATGAAGTGGTTTCTCTAGTCAATAAGTAAGGGAACAACCTTTGCTGAATAGATTCTTGGCTAATGTTTATCATTTTGTACGGGAGACAAACATCCACAATGTTTCATAGGTATCAGTTTGCATCATCCTTACTTGTCCTTCGAATAATCCTTTCAGTTGAAGGAGGTGCAACATGGGACTAGTGACATAAAAAAGCGCATTTCATACTGTAGGTGGTAGGCAAATGTCTCTCCAACACCTAGCTCAATAGGCTCATCATTCAAAGCACTAGCAAATCCGACCACACTCCCATTGTCATATGTCTGGCTCATCTTGCCCTATTTTCATGATCAACAATACAAAACAAAAAGTAACAAGAATACAAAATGTACAAAAGTTTGAATTCAAAAATCAACTAGAGACGATCGTAAGCCAATCTCTGCCAACGACGTCAATTTCTATGAACGCTCAACTATGTCCCTTTTTCAAGGCATAGGCAAAAAAAATAATCCAACTTTAGAGGTCGGAATCAAACTACAAGGATTGACGGTTGAGATCACTCTCAAATTGATTTCTCAACCAAAATATATATATGTGGGGAATTTAGAAAACAACTAGAAATTATCAATATCAAGTATTACAAGTAAGGAATCAACACAAGTAAATTTTACCCATATTGAAAATGATTAAGGTGTTTGCATTTTTATGAGGTTTATACACAATAGGCAGAGATTAATAAAAAACAAATCAGTTAGTACATGGATAAGATTCCGTCTATGCTACATTCAATATTCTCTCGAACTATCAAACATATATCCATTGGATTATCTCGAAGTTCAAGACCATTACCAATAAAACACCAAACAGTTCTTGAGTAGATAACTATCCCTAGCGTATAACATTAAATGAGAAATTAATCAAATTATCCAATCTCTAGCTCAAATCCATAGACAAATTCCACCAAGTCCTCACTATTGAAGTCTTACCCAACTCCATTTTGCTTTCTCAAGCCAAAATGGTGTTAGAGAGTTAAATCAATATTTGCAACCACTGATTTTAGATTAAAACTTCTAGACAACAATAGATACATGCATAACAACCGATTTTAGAACTAATTAATCAACATTCATTATGTTACACTTACATCATGCACACACACATTTAGCTACAAATTTAACTACTCATAATGAAAGAAACAGAGACAATATTCTTATGAGAGAACTTCATCTTAAGCGAAATTGATTACCAAATCTAAAATTCAAAGTTTAATCCAAAATTGATTAAAAATCTAAAATCCAAAGTTGATCAAAAATTAAGATTTTGATTAAATGCAAATAAATGAGACCTAAGTTCCATACTCCATCCCATTCAAATTGCCCTGTCAGATAGTCCTACATAAAGAGTACTAATTCAACTTCAAATGAAGATAGGGGGAGTCGTTCATAAAATTTAAATATATGATGATAATTTTGGTCAATTTTAAAGGATAATTACTATTTCCTTCATCCATTTTATGTGACATAATTTAACTCGGCACAGAGTTTAAGAAATAAAAGAAGACTTTTAAAACTTGTGGTCTAAAATGAATGATAGAAATTTGTGTGACTATAAATTATTTCATTAAGACTAAAATGAACATTTTAAAGTTTGTTACTTAATATAAACATGTGTCATTTTTTTTAGACGGACTAAAAAAGAAAGTAAAACATATAAATTGAGATAGAGAAAGAGTAATTAAAGTGATGGTACTTTAATACATATCATGAGAGGATGATATTCAAATGATAAATATTTAAATATAAAAAAATGAGGTCTTGTATTTAATATTATAGAACATGGTGTTGCAAGTAAAAAAGTTTTAATGGAGAGGATGACATGCTTTAGTTATGGGTAGGGTAGGGTTGGAAAGTGAGGCATTGAGAATGTAATTAGCAATCCAATGGTTAGCAGTTTCAGTATAATGGACACCATCCCAGCTGATAACAGTGGAAGGGTTGTTGCAAGATCCTGCATATATTTCTGTTCCATTATTTAATCTTTTTTTATTCCCACACCAAACATCCTCTCCATTTTCGTGATACCCGCAACAAATCTTCGATGCCTCCTCGAATCCTGTCAACACACCAAACATATTCACTTTATTACTTACACCGTTTAAATTTATGTGATATATTTTGTTTTTTGAAAGTAACGGTTTAAGTTTGATCGATAATTTATTTATGGAATCTTCATAAAATAAAATTTACATATTGTATGGGATTTTATTTATTTTATGCTTATATTATTAATTATTGTCACTCAACTTCATAAAATGATAAAGTTGAGTGATTTTATTGATACAAAACAATGTTTAATAACTTTACTAGATAAATTGACAAAATTGAGTGATCTTTTGAGATATTAACTCGCTATTATATTCATAACTTTGTCAACTGAACACTTACATTTAATAAAACTCAATCTTTTAAACTTTTTTCTCATTCAGTTTAAGGTGCGGTGCGTCTAGTGCACCTACTGGAATGTCATGTCATTTTTAAATGTCATATAGGAAATGAAATGCTTAAAATTAACTTAAACTCCGAAGCCATTTCATTTTGTAATAGATGACATCCTCCAATGGTCCTTCAAGCTCAACCATGTCTTAGTTATTGGGATTCTCCATTTTCACTACCACTGGTGTGCACCTATGGGACCCTTTAGCCCACCAACTAAAATATGGTGCAATTTCAACTCAAATTTCATTGGTCATTAATTTCAACTTTATCTAAAGCTTTTTCAACCACCAATTAAAAACTAAGAATCTATTTGAATTGAGTTAAAAATTGGTCAAATATATTTTTAAGTCATTTTTAGCTTTTAAAAATATCTGACAAAGTTAAAAATAACTTAAAATAAGTTAATAATGACTTAAAAAAAAGTTAAAAATTAAAAGTAGATACTTCCATACCTTTCAATTTTAAAGTTAAAAGTTATTACAGTTTAACTTTTTATAAACTACTTTTAAGAAATTATTGTTTTTTACGTTAAGTCAAGCGGGCTCTAGATATGATTCTGTGAGTTTTCAGTTTGAGTATGATTTATAAGTTGATACACAAAAAAAAAAAAAGTTCAGAAAGAATCAATTACCTTGGTTCTTTGCATTGCTGATTAACTCATACTTAGCTTTGTACAAATCAACATAAGTTATGGCAGCTTGTTGTCGTTGAAGCTCTATCCTGAGTTTGGTCAATATATCGAAGAGTTATTTGTTGAACACTATGGCTATATCATTCATATCCTTTATGCATCCATGTTCATCCAGGTACCCTGGTGCTGGATCTTTAATTTTGATTGTGGCCACAGGCAAGCAACCAATTGGACCTGTATTATGAATCCAGAAATTCCTAGCCCCTTTCATGTATAGGTCCTACATGAGTATAACATGTTTGTTGAGAGGTAATTTATTTTCATATAATAAGATGTAGAATCTCTTTGTTTAATTTATTAATAATAGGTCATTGGCACTTATAACATACTCGAAGTTGTGCGGCAAAGTGGTTAATTATGTCAGGTATAGTTGCTCGAACTTGTTCCATGTTTGGCAACATTCGAAAAGCAACAGAAATATCATTCTGTCCTATATCCATTGTGTAAAGTGCCTTGGAGAACTCCACAGGTATGGCAAGCCTGATTTTATCTGATTCTTCTTTCCCTGCAAAATCCCACATCACATTCAAATTGTTTATTTGATTAGGAAAACGAGTCAATGACAAAATTGGAGGAGGAAATTAGAACCTTGATTGTAGAAGTATGTAGTTCGTTCTTTAAATTGAGTGTAGTGCTCAACTTGAATATCAAGAGGAAATGGGCTAACACCATTCGCAAACCATGATTCATTTATTCTTCTAATTGTTGCTCCTCCTGTTGCAAAGTTTGCACCATGTCTATAACTTGTTCCTAATGTATCTAGATATGGACTCAACTGGGGTACTCCAAGGTGCTCAGCTTTAATTATATACAAACAAAATTATTTACTATATCATCAATATAATTACAAGTAGAAGCTCCATCGATTCTTACCAATGAAGTCAATAATAAGGCGGCCATCGCAGCCCCTTCCAGCAGGTCTATGGAAGTAGGACTCTCCGCAGGGTGCTGCCATGGGATAAAATGCAGCTGCGATTCCACCCGTGTCTGAATTAGAGTCTCCAAAGTTGTAAATTGCTGGAAAATCACATGATGCTATTACTTCTGTTGAATCTATTGCCTTCTCATTGTAAGCAACTGTTATACTAAATCCCACTAGGGATACAACTACAATTCCCAACAATGAGTTTATCATAGTTATTGTACTAATTGATACTCCAACCAACTATAAGTCAATTGGTGCTGAAATAATGCTCTACTTTATTTATAAGCAATTTTACGCATACTGTAGCTTGAGAAAATTAGCTCAAAGGTATCTAACAATTCTTCAATAAAAAAAAAAGGTAACCATTGACCAACTGAGGTGAGCGTAAGAAAAATAAGTCAAAGGTATCAAATAAATTTTCAATAAAAAAGGTAACAACTTTAACTTGTTGAGGTCAAGGTGAAATCAAACAAGTCTTCAAATTTTAAAAGGTGAAACGTTTGATCTGATTTTTTAGTGAGTTATTTTATAGTAATATGAGTGTCTACGAGCTCTATGACTCTCCTAGATTACATTTTTGACCATATTGAGATTTGAGCAGAAGAAGGGTAATATTCCTTAATAATGTTTGTAGCTTTTTACTTATGAAATGTGGTGCACAAAATATATTTATAAACAAGACTCTAGTAGACATGATTTGTAGACTTCCATGATATCTAGGAATGCATAAAATTTATATGGGGTGTCAAAGCCTCCATGATCTCTATACAAAGGTTGAATACATATACATATATATCCAGAAAATTCATCAAATAGGCATCAAACATTGGTAAACCAAAAAACAAGGCTAGCAAGGACAACAATTGTCACGACCCGAGCCTACACTCTTGTCACGACTCAAGGTAGATCCTAGGTGTAACATGGCGTGTAGAACCCCGAGAGGCCCTACACAAGCCACTTAGCATACATCATACAAGATAAATATAAAATTGAGAGAATTTAAAAGACAATTTAAAAACATGACAAGAGTTTTATAAATAAAGCGAAAGTCTAACAATGTCTCAAAGTCATCTAGTACAAAAGAGTAATCGGGACGTAACATGTACATCAAGTTCAAAGACTGAAATGTAAAGACAATATGAAATAAGGCTTGGTCCTCGGAACATGAGGACTCACCAATCTTCAATGTCTACTAAATGATCCCTAGCCACGGAGATGCGAATCTGGAACGTCGGACCCTACATTTGGGAGAACGTAGGTAAGAGTATGCGATAGTACAAATATGTGCATAGAGAGACAAATCATGCTAAAAAGGAACTTTTAATGATATGTAATGACCAATCTAAAATATGAGATAAAAGTGTTAGAAACATAAGTCATAAAAGCATGGTCAATGCAAGTTAACATCTTTAAAATATTCGTGACAAACTTCTTGAAATAACCTTGATTAATTCATTATTGTGAGAAATTTACCTTTAACCGACATGTAAGATCATGTGAACTATTAACATGGAATTCGGTGTCTACCCCACACCGAAAGAGGTGTTCTCACTTGTCAAGGTAAGAACCATGAACTTCTAGCTTACGTGGATCCACTAGCTAATGTCTATCTAGGTAACCTATGGTGGCACATAGTTTATGGGACATGGGTAATCACCACTTGTCCACTCGGTGCTAAGCATAACTCCCACAAACTATTGATTAGTCTTAACTCTCCTTAACATTCATGAGACATGGTCGCCACTTGTCTTATCATTGGAGGTCATGTGTAATTGCCATTGCCTCATTATTAGAATAACTCCTTAACTTTGATTCATTGTAGGTGAGAAGATCTTTCAACTTTGAAATCCTTTATGTGAGAAAATCCTACTTTTACATTCATGCTTTCACGTGTATATGAGAAACCCTTTCACAACAGAACAATAATACTATTTATACTTCACTCTCAAAGCATCCTTAAAACATTTTCATCAATTTCATAAGAACATGCATATCTTCATAAATTCATTTTTCATAGTTTAAAACCCACATTATATCATCATAGCTTAGAAAACATAGATTATGCATGGGTTCATGGGGATTCATCTTAAAATAAGGAATTATCTCAATTCATGCATACTAGATCATAATACAATAAAATAATTCAACATTGAAAGGAACCCATGACATAGAAGAAAACCGTAACTTCAATTGCAGATTTCTAACTTCAAAATTGGAGAATTTAGGAACTCTATGGAGGAAAATACTTCATAGATAAAGACTATCATACCTTAATGCCAAAAGCTTGATTTAAATGGAGTAATTGGAGGCTTGACTTGATTTTTATCAAGTGTTTGGCTTATTATTTCCCACCTCATCTTGTGTTTGAATTAAAACTCTATAAAAAGTTTCTTTTCAATTATACCCTTGAATTATTTTGTAATTGAGTCAAGATAGATAATTGTCGAACAATTATGTAATTGAGTCAAGGTAGATAATTTCTAAAAATAAACTCTGCATTACTAATCCCTGCATTATTAATCTTTATACCGAACGACCTCTTAATACCTGAATACTTATGTAATGAGAATAAAAAATGACATGGGATTGACACCTCACCTGCACATGGAAGTGAGGTAGTGCAGCAACCATAAGTGTTGGTATTGATAGCATTATATAGATAGCTATACATAGTGGTGGTATAATTATTTCTTTGGCAAATAGGAGCACTAATAATAAATATAAGTCAATCCATCTCTTTAGTTGGTGACTATGCATTACATATACGCACCTAGAAACCATTTTCCTTAGAAATTTCAAATTTCATAGCATCTGACATACGGGCATACAATCTGTACATATATTTATTTTTCACACTAAGAAGCTTTTTTAGTGCGAAAATTATTTTAAGGATTATCATTCATCGAAAGAAAATTTGTTAAAGACATCAAGTTGTTTATTCTAGAATTCAAGACATGTGAAGCCTGGCATAATTTCTTAAGATCTATGATATTCAGATCTATCGTGTCATCAAAGAATTTAATGTTAGATATCTCTAAATGTCTATTACTTCTTATAGGTTGCATTTATATGGTCAACTTTTATTATCCGTTTGGATTAACTTATTTTTATGTGTTTTTTATTTTTAAGTAGTTTTTAAATTTTGGAGGTGTTTGAAAATGTTATACAGTACTTTTAAGCATCCATTTTTACGCCAATTTTTTTTAAATATATATCAAAAGTCAAAAGTAGGGTATCATCTACTTATGACTTTTAACTTTGACTTAATTACTTTTTATAAGTTTATCCAGACATATTCTTATTCGGACTTGGAAAGTGAGGAGAGGTGGTTTTGGATATGAGTATTAAGAATGTTTTTTAGGACCCATTGGATAATAGATATTTTTAAATATATTGAGAAAAAAATTGGTAAATATTGTTTGGCTATATAGCTCGTCTTTTATCTTACAAATATTTTTGGCAAACAATTTAAATTCTCCAATACTAAAAAAATCTAGCACCTATTTTTTGGGAACTTTTAAGAATTTAAAAAATATACAAACTTTTATATTTTATAAAAACACTCATCATTTATAGTTTTGGGCTGCATTTTAATCCTAGTTAGTTGTAAATTTATACAGTTATATACATATTTTGTTTTCTTCTTCTTCTTTTTTTTTCAAATTCATATTAACCGTGTTCCTTGTTATGACTTTTCAAGAAACATGTTCATCACAAAATGATAATATAATGAGTTTTTTTAAAATTTATGAATATAACTTATATTTCTTTAAAAATCAAATATTCTCGAAACTCTATGGCCAAGTGCATAGTAAAATATCACCAAAACTTTAACCAAAATAACTTGTCAAAAATATTTGGAAAACTATGACCAAATACGCTAGCTTAATTTCGTCATTCACAATTAGTTATGAGTGAATCTATGTATTCTTTTATGCACGTATTAGTTATAGAGAGATAAGTTATACATATATTAGTTTTTTCATCTTCTATCTTGTATAATATAATACATTAATTCTCTTATAACTTATGGATGTATTAATTATGTGAGTTCTTAGATGATCAACCAAACGTCATAGTAATTGTATACATAAATAACTTATTTCTTATCTACCTACCAAACATCGTATAAGTTATACGATAATACATACATTTCTTATCCGTACCAAACAACCGAAATTTAATTTATTATGATTTTCTTCTTAATTTTTCATATGTAGCTCATCTTGAGTGGTAAATTATACTCTTTTATTATAGTTTTCTCTTTTCTGCAACCTAATATATATGAATAGAAAATAGTAGGCAGTGAAAGGAAAATGGATGTAATCTGGTGGAGACTTGACTTAGCTAAAATAAAAATGGCATATGTCTATATGACACGACTCCATTATTATTTACTAGTAAAATCATCCGCGCTTCGCGGGAATTTAATATCATAGAATTTATAAAATAATACTTAAAACTTATGAGTCATTAAAACTAAAACACTATAGTATCTTACATACAAAATTACGTAGTAACATACATTAATAATGTAAAGGGAGATGATAATTATAATAACTTATAATTTATCCTTCAATCAATCATCTTTAATTTGATTTTATAATTTATCTTTTTGCCCAGGAAGTGTTATTACTTGATATTTTTGGGGATTCAAATGAACATCAACCATACCGAAGATATTAAATTTTCTAATAAATAAATAATTGTTGGTGAAGGGATAAATAAATTTTAAAAGGATGAAAAAAATGAACAAATATTATAATTCTAACGTGTAGAAAGTTCATCTCTACCTTTTGCTTTACATATATCATTTTAAAGTTTCCCATTTAAATGTATCATAAGTAATTATTAAAATGAAAAATTAAAGGGAGAATGCATCATATTGGACAACAATTCAACTTATTATATATACTTGAAAGGGAAAAAGAGTACACAAATTATTCAGTTTGTTTGGGTGTTTTTTAAAAATCAACGTACCAGAGTGATGAAGTTCAACTTGAAACTATACTTCTATTCCAATTGCAGTGTCGAGAAACACATCTATTACTTCAAGAAAGTATTTACAACTTGCAATAAACTTGAGAATCTGTCCATACTACAAGAAAACTTTGAATTACATGGTGATTTTTCCTAGGAAAAATTTTCACAACTATTTCATGCGGATTTTCTTGCAAAAGTTACAAATTCCTCAATATTAGAATATATTACCTACAAAATGTATATTCCCAACAAATTCTGCAGATAAATTTGGCGCCATTTTGCGCCAAACATGAACTTGCGATATTACCTGGGGAAAAGTAGTGGTAAGTACATTATCTCTAGCTAAATTCGCAGGTACATGAACCAAAAAAATATTTTAAAATTATTTTTTTTATTCCATAGAAAAATCCCCAGGTAATCCATCCTACAGATTTTTCTGGAGATATTTTGGTGAAAATTTATCTTGGGATTTTATTACTTGGGAAATTATTTGGGGATTAGTTGCTGTGAAATTTGTTGGGGATTTATCTAGGAATTTTATTACTTGGAAAATTATTTGGGGATTAATTGCTGTGAAATTTTCTGGGGATTTATATTTGGGGATTGACCTGGGGATTTTATTACTTGAAAAATTATTTGGGGATTAATTTGTTGCGAAATTTTCTGAGGATTTATAGTTGGGGATTTACCTAAGAATTTTATTACCTGGAAAGATATTTAGGGATTTTTTGCTACAAATTCAGCTGAAAAATATTTTTTGAGAATTTACGTAGGAATGACTTGAAAAATTAACAAAGTACATAAAAGAACATTATAATAACATTAGTAAAAGTAATTTTAATAGGAAAATGTTAAAATCGAAGATAACAAACATATATATATATAACAAAAAGAAATTAAACATTAAACTAGCTAGTGGGCACGTATGGAATTAAAAAAGATGCTCAAGGAAATTAGTTTGTTGACTCATTATTGAGATTGTTGAATTGTCATCACCAAATGAGAAATTAAAGAGGTGAGAATTCGTTGTCCGAAGATGATAGAGAAGTAATTTGTATCTTGATGACATGAACAAGGGGAATAAAAGGAATGAATAGGTCATATATATATATATATAATCTAACAAATATCCTACGCGCAACAAAAGGAATATATATTTGCTGACACATTTTCAAACTTTGGTTATTGGCCATAATACATTAGGATGCTCGAGTAGAACTTTTCTTTTGATTAATTAATTCAACATAATTGTAAGGTAGCATATATTGAATGATACAAATGCACTTAAGAGTCGGTAGACTTCACACCAACCCAATCGTCAGAAACTATAAAATGTTTAGGGTTTTAAGTATCGTTCTATATATGATAACTTACAACCCTTCAATATTATTATTTTACCGACATTAAAAATGATACAATTTCTCTATAGTGAGTTATTAAATGATATTTGTTTCCCAATAGATAATTAAGTATTTTAAAATATAATTATTAAAAGATAAATTTAAATTGTAAGTGCCGCACATACCTAATAAGATATACTATCAATTATTGATTATAACTTCCTTCCACATTAAAGTTATAAATATATTTATACTTTTAATTATTTATTTATAAGAACTTTGTATGTATAATTTAAACTTTTTGTCTACGTTTAATATGCTTAGTTATGGATATTACCTCATGGAAACTGTAAACATAAAATTTTCATTCTATATTGTGTGGTAGTGATTTATTTTAAATATATAAATAATTTCTATGTTTCATTTTTTAAGAGTTAAATCACATGAACTTAATTTAGTCAATATTTCAACATATATTTCGTTAGCATATTAATATGAGATGACTTTATAGTTCTTTTTGTGTAATTTATAAATGTTAAAATTATATTTTAATAATACTCAATTAATTTAATTAAATTTATCTTTAAAAATTAATCAAATCAGAGAAAAACACGAAAAATTAGTGTAATGACATTAGTACAAGTTGTACCACATCGGTGGAATACACTAAGAATTTTTCATAAACAATGTTATGACTTAGATTATTGTGAGAATGTAGCAATTAGTATAGATTGGGCATTGGGTAGTGGTTAGGGATTAAGTTGTGCATTTAATATAGGTGGAAGATTGTATTATATTAAATACAAGTAATCAAGAAGAGGTGTATATGTTGAAAATTGGATAAAATACAAGTATTCAAGAAGAGGTGTATATGTGTATGGGGTTTAATAAATTAAATAATTAAACAGGATATAATTATTAATATTTGCTTACAAGAGCTTTCTTAAAAAATTATTAGAAAATCTTCTTGCGGATTTACTTACGGAAAAAAATGGTAAGAAAATTCCTATTTTGTTATTTTTTACCAAAAAAATTTCGGATTTTAAAATAATTTTTGCAAGAAAATTCGTATGTAATTTACATGCGAAATATAAATCCCTAGGTAAATTACTTGAGGATTTTGAAATTCGCAGAAAATAATTACCTAGGAAGGTTTTACCATCAGATTCTTTTTGGCAGGAAAATCCGCAGGAAACTCAGTTTTCTGCGAATTTTCGTATACAATCCCTAGGAAAATCCCCAAGTAATACACACTTTTCTTGTAGTCTCTCTCCTTTTGAATGAATGAATCTTCTTGTTGTTTGTCATTTTGTTTATATTGACCAAAAAGAGTTATTGACCATTGGACAAACAACCTCGTCCGTTTTTATTGGTGAAGTATGCTGATGACTTCACCAACCCACTGACAAGACAATTTACAGTTGTACACCATTATAAATCTAGACGAGAGAACTCTACCAGGGACCGGGTCCCTGCATTTGTGAGCTTCTGAAATAAACAGTCTCGTCCGCTCTTCCTATTGGTGCAGTACACTGCACTTTTCACCTACCACCTAACATAACAGATTTACAATTGTAACCCATTTAAATCTGGACGAGAGCTTTCTGCCAGGGACATGGTCCCTGCATTTGTGAGGATCATCAAAACACCTAGAATATAACATTTTCCACCTTTTTGATGATGACACACAAATATTTCTCACACTGAGTTTATTCATTCATTTAACTATCATCAGTCCCAATAACAAGGATCTGGTTTTTTGTTAGATCTCTAAGTTTGTTAAATCATCAAAACTTTGTCTTTACCTTCTTCGGTCTTAACATATTCCTTATGGTCAGCTTTATGCATAGGTGATATACCGTGAGTTTACGGTATTTCTAATACATTTCACTAACAAGTTGTGTGTGTCTAGGGCCTTTTTGTAGTGGTTTTTATATGTTTTTATTGTATTTTGCAGGAAAGATGTTCAGGCGCGATAATAAAGAGACAGCTGAAAGG